>VNJU01006808.1:0-139337 GCA_008042675.1 Drosophila seguyi | reverse complement strand
GTATGGGTAACAGCTTTACGTTATTTGTTTTTATAAATTTACGCTTGACATTGTCACAAAAATTGAATTATAATTTATATAAATTCATCAGTATTTGTTTTATTGCATTCATGAAATAATATAAAATGTAGTAATAAAATGTAGCAAAACAAAAGATGTTCAAATTCAAACTACATATAATAAATAATACAAAACTAACAAATATATAACAATATGAGCAAAAAAATTGTATATGTAATAAAAATAAATAGTACTTATAAAACTCACAAATGTCACATTCAAGACAAAAACTATTAGTAAATCTAATATAAAATAAACAAATTAAAATAAATAAAATAATAGTAGCTAATATCATATATAAACAACAAAGGGTTTAGTTAAATAAACCCCTTAACCCATCACTTTTTAGACTTTTTCAGATCTAATTGTCAGATTTAATTAAATCGTTTAAATACCTTATCATTTTTCTAAATAAAATCCAAAAATATACCCTACGAGGTCTATACAAAAATACAACAAAAATAAAATGTAGAGCTTCAAAACGGAGTAAAGGACAAAAGTAAATCCCCTTTTCGCTAACCACAATTCCAGAGCTTAGCTGTTAAAATGGGGACCCTGACTAGATCGGTCTCAAAGTGCCTCTGGAAGGTTTTCTGCTTGACCTCACTCGGCACAACCATCTCCCTGCTGCTGCTCCTGCTCCTGCACCATCTCTACCTCCATCCCAATCCCAATCCCGCCCCCTGGCCATGGCACCTAGTGTCGATCGATGTAGCTGTGCCTGTGGATGTCGATGTCCTAGGCCATATAATAAACTTGAGGAATGCCACAAAAGAGCGGCAGCAGAAAGAGGAGAGTCAAAACGAATCGAAGCCTAATGCAAACGGCTCCCAGCTTCAGGTTGAGCTCTGGCTCTCCACATCCACAACCACATCCACATCCACATCCATGTCCAGCTCCAGTTGGGACCCCGAAACATGTTAAAGGCAGAGATTAAATTCAAATAAATCGACATGGTCGCCTGGAAATGAAAACATTCACAGAACACACGAGACAATAACAACGGCAACAACAAGCAGCGCCTGAGGAGGTGAGGAAGTTTGTGGAGTCACAACAACGATAAGCAGGAATGATCAGCTCAAAAGGATAGGTATGAATACAGTCTCTCACTGGAGATACCCTGTATAAGGGTAATAAGGGTGAATTTCTATGAAGGATAAATCAGAAAGTTTGATCTGGATAAAGTTAATGGAAAATAAAGTTTTTTGCTATTTAATGGGAAAATATCTACTTTGATTTTCCATTTGAAATAATTAAATTTCTATTTTAAAGAATAATTCTAAATAATGTTCTACACTTTGTATGACTTTAAATTAATATTTAAAAGTTATTCTATGTAATTTGAAACTATTTGTCGGTTTAGTTAACCCCCTGCTATCCTCTAGTCTTAGCCAACGATCTCAGCGAATTTCCTTTGCCTGCTGACTGACGATTTGCGTGGCTCAAACACACAAAATGAGAAAGAGAGAATTCAAGGGGAAGCCAGAATGAGAAAAGGAGAGGAATACTAAGATACGGGATGGACTCATCAGAGGAGGGGGCGCAGCCAATTTGCGAATATTTTCATTTCAATTGCTCGACGGCTCCCAGGATTGAGCCTACCCGCCAGGCCACTGCCATGCCCTCCGCTTCCTTGTTTGCTGTCCATTTCTGTGTCTGCTGCGGCCATTGACACAACACACACACACACACAGGCACAGAAGATCCAAGAACCAAGACCCCAGACCCAAGAACCAAGATCCCAGACCCGAAGAAGACCCAAGAACCGAAGACAGCAGACTGCTCAGGGCTCTGAGAGCCAACAGCCAAAAGCCCGTTCTTCTTGGGTCACACATCCCGAGCAAGGCCAGGGCTTAGCATCGATATCAGGGTGGGGGAGGGACAGGTGATCCCCACTCAGGTAACCGCACAAAACGTCACTTGGCGGTATGATCTATGTGCCCAAAGAGTTTCTTTTTTTTTCACCTGTAAGCTCTCACCGTCTCTCGAAGCCTCGGGTTAGCGGGCCGTCAAAATAAGATCTGAGGATCGAAACCCCAAGCGGAGGCCGCATCATCAAGGCTATCATTAGTCCCATAGGCCTGAGGCCTAAACCTTTTTGGGTAATATTTTATGAACTTCTGATCCTCAATGAAAATCTACCCTGTAAGGGTTTATTTTTAACTTACTTTAAACATTCTTTGAAGCCTAAACTTTAAAATAAAAAATATATATTGGTTTAATGAAAAAAAAACGTATATAAAATATTAAAATTTAAAAATAAAGAAAAAGTAACAATGTCCTGCAGGGTATCGTTCAGTCCATAATATATTCCCCTTCGACATAATTCTTGTCGCTTATTTCTTTATGCATCATCGCCTTTTGTTTGCGCAAAACTTTCTTAAAATTCATTTCTGCAGCGGCTTCTGCTCTCTCTCTGCCTTCTTCAACTGCGCTGTTGGCGCAGACTAGTTTGGTATCTTAAAGTTGAAATAAAAATTATTTACGATCGTTTTGTCAGCGACCAAGAACTGGACGGCACTCAGACCGCAGAACGACCACTGACCACTGACCACCAACCACTGGCCGGTGTTTGATGTTCGCTGCTCGGTGGCTTGGCCACCTTTAGCCACTACCAAAAAAACAGCAACAACAATAACTGTTGCCACGCCCATTTTCCCACTTGCTGCTTTTCTGGACTTTGTTGTTGCATTTTACGCTCATCAAAAGCATTCAGCATTCGGTCAGCGACAAGTGTTGCATCCACCTAGAGATGCCTATAAGGAAACCGACTAGCAGGTGATACGAAACAGTAGGGGAAAGGTATTGAAGAGGATTTTTAGACAAAAGCAAAAAATGTGTAAATTTTTTTAGCAGAGGAAAGAGAAAAAGAGAAAGACCATATTTATTTATAATTTATTAATAAAATTCATATCGATAGTCTTATCGAAATAAATTAAAAACTTGCAAGTGAATGAGTGAGTGAGTCGATACTTACTAAGATATATTGCACGAAGAATTTGTAATTTCTGTTTCTTCTATTTTTAAATTAATTTATTTAAAATCTGTTTTTGTTTACTTTTTGATTTTATAATTTAATCATGAAGGTACCCATAACTAATAAAAACACCTCCTAAAACCTGACCGAACACTGCTTCTCGCCGAACGGCCTTCATTGGTTCTCAGACTGTTTTTTTTTTTTCAATTCGCGCTTCTTAATTCTGCAAGTTTTCAGAGTACTCAAAGATCTTGGGTCACTCAGAGGGGTTTCCCAGAGAGCGGCGAAAAGCTGGTATCTCTCGATGGTCAGGCCCGGTCGGTGTCTTGCGTGCCACTTGGGTTAATCGGCTATGAACAGTTAGCGGACTGGTTTTATATGGCCTAGCATTTGTTATTTGTGTAGCGGCCAGGCCGAGATATGGCCCAAACAGCAGCTATTTATAATGGAATTAGTGCGCTTCCGATTCGATAAGCGAATTTGTGTGCGTTTTAATAAGCAGGTTTAGTTTCAAATTTAGATATGACACCGGGTGTCATCGTCACATCACAATTTATCGATTGCCTGAACTGTCATGGATGGGGCTTATCGGTGCAGAAAGTGGCTGTGACACAGCTTACATCGTTTTAATTTAATTTAACTTTTATTATTTTATTTTTCTTTTAATTTTTCTTTTAATCACAATTCGGTATTTCAATAAACGAACTTTACCACTCTTTTGGTTGATCATCATTCAGAGAACGAGTTTGCGGGTTGTTTCAAATCTCAACTTTAAATTTGTAGAAGATTATATCAGCCAATCGTCTATGTTTATTTACCTAATTTTATTGTCTTTCAATTTTTTTTTAATTTTCTATTTATTTTTAATTTTAAAACTTAATTTCTGATTAATCACAATTCGGAATTTAAATAAATAAATAAATTTGGCATTTCTTTTACGACGATTTCTCGACATTTTCCAGAATATTCGACTTTAAATTGCCATAAATTTTGGTTCATAGATTCCAAACATAGTATATTTATTTAAAATTATTAAATAAATTTGACTCTTCTGTGACGACGATTTCTCGACATTTTCCAAACAATTTGACTTCAAATTGCCAATAATTTTGGTTCTTAGATTCCAAACATAGTATATTTATTTATTTTTATTTTGTTATATTAATATATAAATTAATTAACTAAAAGTTTAAATGTATTGGATAAAATTTCTTTTATGTGAATTGTGTATATTTTGTATATTTCTATTAGAAAGTTTTCGGCTAAATGATAAGTAAAATCTCAATAAAAAGTGATTTGATGGTCTTTTTTAAAACAATTAATTTTTGATACTTGCCCAGTACTGGAAAGTTGGCACCAAGTTTAGAGATGAATTTCCACACAGTCACGGAAGGTCACCGACAGGAGCAAGTCTATCGTATTTATGGGTCGAGGCTACTCGGAGACCGTTAAAAGTGAGCGAAGGTGGCCTCCAACGAAGGCGTTTAATGGGTGGCTTGGCTGTGCTAGGTGGGCGAGGTCGTTTCGCTTTAACGGTTCCCAGTGGGTGGTGGCTCATGTCTGTCTCTCTGTAGCCCACAATTTTCTTTATGAAAATCCATCGAAGCTAACCCTCCCGAGGACGTAGGGGTTGCTGGAGCCTCTGACGAAGGTTAACAATAAGCTGGCGCGCCATCCTTGCGGCAGTTGAAGGTTAATAAATATGCATGACAAACACAACCAGAGTAGAGACGAAATTTTGTTTACATATTTTTTTAGCCTGTGCCTGTGGCTGTGCCTGCGCTTTAGCCTCCTGTGCTTCCATTTATAGATCGGGAATCTATCTAAATGACGTCACTGTTTTTGGGGGCAATGACGTAAGGACTGCCTACGCCACAGCAGTACCAACACCTGCTGGAAAATAGGTTGCCGCCACTGGCATTTCGTGCCACCCACACACAATACACTTTTGAGGTGAACCCTGGTTGCCAGGGAGTCTAAAATATTCTCAGATATGTATGTAATTTAAAATGAAAGCGGGTCGTTGAACGTCCTTTGATGTAAACGTTTTTTTTTAAATTGTTGTATTTAATATGAAACTTTCATTCAAGCTTAAATTAGTTTGGCTATAATATTAGAAATTAAAAACCAAGTGGTGTGCAGAGCATTAAATTATCTGCCTTTTTACAAAGGTTTTACTATTTTTAGCATAATTTTAAATTAAAATAATGTAATATTTTTCAAAATTTCAAAACGTAACTAAATCAGTAATATATATACTTTAAAGGTATAACTTTATTCTAACTAAAAGAAACTGCTTATAATATTTTAAATGGGTTAAAATTTATGTAAATAATTAAAAAAATATTTCACAATCCAAAGACTAACTTCAAAAATCGATAAAAAAAATATAAAACAAAGTTATTAAAATCTTTTTAAGGAAATTAAAAAATTGTAAATGGTTTTAAGTGCTTTAATATTATATCCTTTTAAATAATAAGGTAAATATATAATTCCTAAACATAATCTGCAAAATAATTTGATGTATGCTAAAACTATAAACAAAGTACTAACTAAGACAAAATAATTACAAATTGTATCTAATTAAAAATTGATTCAAGAAAAAAAATACTAAATAAATAGTTTAAAATGGTATCATCTATCACTTAGAAATGTATTTAAAAACGAACAAAATTGATTTAAAAATTGTATTTTAAATTTGCATATTTTTCGCCTTTAATAGGATGCGTTGCATGCCCCGTTGGGAAGGTTAAAGGTTGCTCAATTGACATTTTCGCAGAAGGAGTCAGGCTGGCAGCCAGGGTGGTGGTGGTTGCTCTTAAATTAAAATTTCTATCGCTGCGCGTTTGCTAATTAGCAAACCGGCGAACCGAGAACCGAGAACGGCAAAAGGCGTAGCGGTGGACGAGCTTGAGCTGTATTGTTTATCAAGGGTTGCTGTGGCTCCTTTAACGAAGTTAGCCTTTTATAGCACACTTTCTGGGGTATCGGAGATCAACCCTCCCCGCGCATATGGGAATCCTTTATGCGCCCGCCCGCCGGCGTTGTCAACACATGCGCCACCTGTCGCCAATTTTCCGCTACCCCAAAAGCGAACGAAACCCTTGCCACTCCCCCCCTGCTATGCACCTCTTGCCTCTTGTTTTTTTTTTGAGCAATAAAAGTCGCACGCAGCTCACCTTTTTTAGCCTTTGGGTCTATATTGCCTTTTACATTTAAGGGCGGCCCCAGCCAATGCCAGTTTACAATGCACAAGGACATACCCTCGAAGGATCCCTACGTAGAAGGTTTTTGTTTTAGGCTACATAGAAGAAAAAAAGTTTTGCCTAGAAACATACATAATAAAGGACTCTAGATATTATGTGTAAATTTCTTTTAAAAATGTATTTTCTGCGTATTTCTGTGGTAAAAATATTTAAAATATAAAGAAAAGTTTAAATAAGTGTAATTAATTATTTTTTTTTTTTTTATTCACAAAACCCCATTGTATTTCTCTCAGTGTAACATCAACTCCCTTGCCAGAGAGCTGCTTTTTCTTCTTGGCGCGACACAAATTGCCAACGTTTTTGCATCCTTTTTCCATATTTCTTGTGTGCACCCACAACACCCTCGAACCCCCACTGTTTGAGTGTGTGTGTGTGTTTCTGCAGCCATATCCTTGTGCCAGGGGTAAGTGTATATGTGTGCGTTGGAAACATAATTACATATTGTGCGCTGTCACTTTTGGAGCTCCCGCTGCCGCGAACAATGACAAAAAACCCAGGACACTTCCCCCCCGAGCCTGCTCCCTATTTTCCCAGTTCCATTTATAGCTCTCTGCGTACTCACAGAGATATGTATATATACAAATGTACATGTATATATAGGGATGGTCCTTCTCCATTTTCCTTCTTTGTTTCGCTCCTGTTGCTGTTGTTGTTATTTATGTAATTATTAACATTTTCGCTGTTATGTTCGCTGCCTCTTGCCGCACTTCGTGTTGTTGGCATTGTCACTCTGTCGACATTATCGTCCTTGCCGCCTGTATTTACCCCCTCCACCATACCCTCTGGCATATCGGCCCTCTGGCAATTGTTGTTGCCGCCATTTAGTTGTTATTGTAATTGTTGTCATCGTCCTTTTCCAACGCCTCACTTTTCCATTGCTGTTTTCATTTAAATAATAATTTCATTGCAAAACGCCTTCGCTGATGGCAGTGGCTCGAGGGGGGTATGAAAAGGGGCTAAAATTGAGAGGCTAGGATGGGGCAGGAGGACTGGAAACAAAGGAGCAGAAAAAGGGCTAATGAGTGAAATGTTTGCTCTTTGAGCAATGAGAAAATATAATATTTAAATTCGTTATTTACGTATACGTAATATTTTGAGTAAAAAAAAAGGGTGAGCGAAAGGCAAACGTTAATTTCTTAATTTAGTCTTATATTCTTTTCTTTATTTTTAGTGGGAATTTGTAGAATTTTCATTAAATGATTCAATTATTCAATTAAAAATCGTGGTGTTTAGGCCTATATATATATATGTATATGCTAAATATTCTAGCTTACAGATTTCTTTATTTATGCAAAAGGAATGGTAATTGAATCCATTAAATCTATTTATTTTAACCAATAATTCGGGCATTAACAATAGGTTTTGGGAAACATATCTTTAATAGCTCAGTTATCGTATATTTTCATATTTAATCAATTTTGTTTTGTCTTTGATCTGGGTTATTAGGCTGTTTAATTTAAGAACCAAATTCCCACAATTGCCTAGATATTTCCCAGCCACTTAAAGTTTAGTTTTATAATTATTTAGTAATTTATTCTCATATCCACTGTACACACACACACACACACATATGGTATCTGCTACAGTCACACATGCACAAATCTATATGTATTCAACGTTTTTGTCATGGCATGCAAAATCTGCTCAACTAATGAATTCAAGCGTATTAATTATTACGCATACGCCACATTGTGCGAAGGCCGTTGAGCACACAAGCAGCTATGCCCCATCGCCGCCCCCTCACACACGCACACATATACATTCTCACACATATACAAGCTCAGTTGGGAAAGGCGCAAATTGTGCCAGGCGTTTTTGGAGTTGTTCGCTTTCCTGGTTTTTTTTTTTCTTTTTCCCCCTGTTTGTTTTTATTTCCTTTGTTATTTTTTTTTGGTGGTGGTGGTGGTGGTGCTACTTCCTGCGCTGCCGTTTAGAGAGGCTGCCAAAAAACATTTATACAAATTTCGCACGGAAATACACACTCGCTGGCACACACACTGCCCCACACACACACTCTGGCATATAGAGCGCATAAAAGTTTAAGCAGAGCTGCAAAAATGCCAAAAAGTTTCGCACAGCCAAGCGAAGACAAAGAGAGAAAACGTAGAGCATAAAAAAATAGAACCAGCTAAAAGAAAAATCTATGAAAATGAAAATTAAAGCAAGGCTCTGTGATAAGGGAAGTGGGTGGGGTCTGGCTTTAGGGGGTTCTGGTAACTGCGGGTTATATGTTTCTCTAGGTTAGAATAAGAAATATGTATATCCATTTAATGAAACCCTTTTAAAAAAATTAATGAAATATTAAATAAAGAAATAAATAGTTTGTTAGTGAAAATATGTATAGCTTTCAAAACTTAAAAATGCCTTATATTTAAATAAAAATTACAATTAATTGAATTTTAGATCTACACAAAAGTTTGTTTGGTTTTTGAGCTCTTAGGACTTCTGAGACTTAACTCAAGGCTTATAAAAATAATACTAATTATTAAAAATAAAAAAAGTTTTAAGAATATATACATCAATACATATAAAAACTTAGTTAAACTAGTAGGATATTAAAAAAAATTTAATAAAATTACTTCTTTTAAAATAATAATTAAAGTGTATTAAATTTGAGATCTAAAGACAGTTGTAGATAGTTTTTAAGCTTGTTCGACTCCCAAGGTCCAACTCAGGGCGTCCCTGCTTAAGAGTACTAGAAATTCGTGGTTTTACCACAAGACTTTCTCAGCTCACAAGGATGCAGAAGTTTCTATTAGAGGAGAAGGCCTCTAAATAGGATGCGAAACTCATCTACACTCCTCCGCTTGCCTGTGTGTGTGTATGGGACAACTTTTGGTGACATGGTTGCCAGTGTAAGAGTGTGTGTGTTTTCTGTGCTGTTGTATTGCTGTTGGTGCTGCTGCCATTTTGCCTGCCACATGGCACAATGAAGGAGCTCCATAGTTGGTGCCTTGTGCCTTCGCACTGGCTTGACTGTGACTCTGGGTCCTCGTTTCAGTTGCTCCAGCGTTATCATTCAGTGCGCAAGCTGTTTGCTCATTGTCTATTTATGCAAACACATACAGCTGCAAATGGTGAAAGCCAGGGGGACAGGGGGGGGAGAGAGAGGAGGAAGAGAAGACAGAGACAGAAACAGTAATAGAGACAGGGGAAGAACCGAGAGATATGGGCACGTATAAGGCAGCACACACATTGTCTGCCTCAAAAGTTTTTCTTTTTTTATTTTCCACGTTGCAACTTGCTGGAGATGCTGGGGAGAGGGCAAGAGAGTGGGAATAGGGACTGTACTCACACACACACGAGGCAGACATGGAACAGTTACAATTTGTATATATGTATATACCTACATATATCCCCCTTGTGTGTGCGTTCATATCCTTTGCTCCCTTTTTGGGCAAGTGTCGACTGTTGTCTATATAAATGTTGATCTCGCTGCCGCCGTCTCCTCCTTCCCCTTCGATTCCTCGATTTGCACTATGTAAAACAGACATTGGCAATGCATTTCGGTCCTCGAAACTGTCCGTACCCCCCGCCTTTTGACTGCAATGCCCCTGTAAACATTTGCAGGGCAAACGCAGACAATCGAGGGAATGTTTGCCGGTTAATGTTTGCCTTGATACCAATTGCTGTTGTCTTTATTAATTTCTCGGAAATTGTGGGGAGAGGGGGCAGTTAAATTCTATGGAATATGAGAATATATTCAGGTTAAATGGGGTTTGAAATTATGAGACGGTGATAAACCTACTTTTTAAGTTATTTAAAAATAAAATAATTAAAATATCTTTTAAGTCTTTTAAATTAAGTTAATTATTTATTTATTATTCAACCAAAAACTTGGACTTCCTTTTCAGTTACAATTTTTGGTATACATTTATGTCATTTAAATATTTGTTAAGGCTTTAAAGATATTTATTCAATATAATATTTATAGCATATTAAATAAATAAAATATTGTTAAATGCTTTCAAAAAGGTTATTTACTTTACCAAAAACCCAAAGACTTCCTTTCAATTCAAATTCATATATTTATTTCATATTTTCAGTGATCATATTGGTTTCCAGTTTCTGCCTTTTTGCTTTGCCATTCCATTGATACCCAAAAACAAACTGCAATTTCGATGCTTTTCCAAAAAGGAGGTCTCTTCACCACCTCCCCTCTCGCCTCATCGCTTGAAATACTCACACTGAAAACTCTCTGGGGTTAAAGTGAATGAGAATGTGTGTGTCTGTTGGGGCAATGGGGGGCAAAAGGAGTGTTGTCCTGGTGGTGAATACTCGTATGATGCGTACATGAGCCTGACCTGTTCGAGAGTCCTGCATGTGAATCGTTGTAGTCGTCGTCCTCTTCGTCCTGTATGCGAATCGTCCTGTCCCCGCCTGCTCCGCTTTGCCTCTCTGTGATCCCTCACTCATCATTTTCAACTGTCTTTTGCTGTTTCTGTTTTCTGTTCGCCTGGCAATTTGTAAGCAAAAATTTTTAACTTTTTCTTTTCTCGGCCAACAAAAAATCCTTGTTTTCGTACGTATATATGAGTGTGTGTATATGCTGTGATGTGCTGTGCTGCGTTGTGTTGTGTTGTGTGTTTTTGTATCTCAAGGGTATGGGGCTGGCAACATGGATATTATTTCGTACTCTGAGCCCCAGTCCCAATGAGAGAGACCTTTACGTATTGTTGATGATTATGAAATGGGTTTGGTGGAGGGCGCAGAGCTGATGAGTGAAGGGAATCATGTGAAAAACTATTGCTATGTGATATCCTTGATGTTGGTGAAATGTATCAATCATGTGGGGCTTTAAATGGAATAATTAAATAGGGTTTACTGTAGGAAATTATTGTTATTTTTTGGTATCTTTAATATTATTAGGTACATTAATTTGTATACTCCTAAAAAAGAGCACAAATTTATGTAGATTAATTAGAAATATAAACTTTGCTTTAGTTGAAGGTTAGCTTTTCCTAAATACAGCAGTTCCCCTTGGCATTTTGCCACATGGAAATTTATATACATATAGATTCTTGAACTTATGTATCTGCATTATTAAGTATCGCACACAGCTACACAGCTCCCTATGTCCTTAACATACATGACAGGTGCCACTGTGACTTCCTTCACATCTTTCCATCGGCTTTGGCCACCGTTTCAACTCATGCCAGTTTGGTTTTCCCGTGGAAAAGTTGCACCACTTAGCGTTTAAGTGGGCGGCATTCTCATCTCTTCTTCCCTCTCCTTTTCTTTATCTTTCTATCCTTCTCATTCTCCCACCAAGGACCCACATCCCCATTGGCTCCTTCTCATCCCCCTCTGACATTTTCGGGCAAATCTTCTTTAACAAGAGCCACCGACAACACAAAAAGCATAAAATGCTATGAAAAAGCAAACGAAGCCGCCAACACACACACACAGACGCACAGCGAAACTCAAACATAAGTCGCACACACAGACACACACATAGAGAGAGAAAGAGATAGGGGTGGGGGTGGGTGGTTAGGCGGTTGGGTGTTTTGGCTGTAGCTAAAGCCGCAAGGAGTCGGCAGGCGGCAAGGACGTTGTGTTATAAATTTTATGAGCTTGCCACTGGCAGCGATGCTGTTTGTCTGCTTGTGCCTCTGCCTGAGTGTATGTGTGTGTGTGTGAGGCTCATAAAAATAAGTTGCACTCGTGCCACGATTTTCCAGGCCCCCGCCTACCCCTCGGCTTTTCCTTATTGTCCCAGCCCCATTTTCCCCCTTTTTTGCCATCAAAATAAGAGAACTTTACTCGCTTTGCTTGTGTGAAGGTGCACTTGAAGGAATATTGTTTTATTATTTAAATTTAATAGAGTTTTTGGCTTCAATTATAGTCAAGAGATTTGTAAGTAGTTGTATTTTAGTTTAATATTATTTAAAATATTTTGAAATGGGTCGAGGGAACTTTTAATTAGAATTCTTAATTTCCAGAATTTATAGAAATTGTTAACTCTATTCCTTTCAACTTGTACAAATTTCGGATATTATTTTGAAGCGTTGAACATAATCAATAGCTTCATTTAACAAGTGCATACATAAATAATTTAATTTAATCTTTATTCCACATTTATTAGTCATAGTATTTTATTTTCTTTATAAATTTTTCGCCTTTCAGCTCAGTGTTTGGTTTTGGTTTCCCTCTGTTTGCTGGCAGTCAGTCAGTCAGCCATTGTTGCTGCCACCCACTGCCCCCAGGACTCCACCTTGCCACCCCTCTCCCATCTTGCTACTCTCTCCCTCTCTCCCTCCGCTTTTCCCTTGGCTCGTGTCATCGCTTGGGCTTGACTGGCAAGCGGAAACATAACCAGAAGGATAACGTTATAATGCCCCAGTGTGGCACAATATATACAAAAATGAACACAACACAAAAAAAAAAAACCAGAAAAAAAGAAAATCAACATTTCTTGCCAGTTCTCTGGCCCACCTTCCTTCCCTCACTCCCCCTTCATCAGACCCTATTCTGTATTGTTGCTTTTTCTGTGTTCGGCTTTGGCTTTCCCGCTTTTCCCCACTTTTTCTTCCTGCGACTTTTGCTGTTGCGTCTTCGTTTTTCTTTATTATTTTTTTGTCAGGCAAACGAGATCCTTTATTTCTTCAGGTCCAGAAAGGCTGCAAATGGTTGAGGGAAGATGGAAAAGAAGGAAGACCAGAGGACTTGTAGGGGGCAGGGACAGAATAGTTCGGTATGTGAACTATTTTTCAGTAAGGGAAGAAAATGAGAAATGGCTTTTCTTAAAGACTGAGTTGGATTGCATAGGGAATGAGCTTGGAAGAAAGTAGAATATATATATATATATATGGGTATATTAAAGGGTTAATATATTGGGCAGTTTAAGAAAAAGTTATTATCAATATTTTTATGTACAATTAAATGTAACATACTATAGATCATATCTGTATAGTGCATTTACTAATTAATTAATAAACTTTATTCTTAATAAGTATTAAGCATAGTATTTTTAAATATTTAAAGTTATTAAAAGAAATGAATTACTTTATATTAATATTAAATGTCATTTTGACCATTTTCGAAAGCAGTATAAACTTTTTTTTTGTGATGATTTTACACCTTTCTTCGCTAAGTTAAATTTTCTAAAGTATATTATAAGCTTGTTTATATTTGTTTCAGAAACTCAAAAATATATTTGAATGATATATTGATAATTATGGTAAAATTCTTTTGGCAGTCTTAAAAATTAGTAGCAACTACTTAATTTATGATTTTCCTTATAAAAGTAATAAATATCATATCCTTACTGAATTTACAAATAATTCATTAAAATGTATATATATTTATGTATACTTTATAACTTTTTTCACCAAGTTAAATTTTTCAAAGCATATTATTTGCTTGTTTAAAATTATTATAAAAATTATGAACACACATTTTTATTGAAAAATATATATTAAAATCAGTTATCTCTTTCACAAGGATCCCTTTTACCTTTTCAAAAGTAGTTGCAACTACTTATATTATGATTTTCTTTGCACTTGCATTTTATTTTTTATTTTGCTTGTGGCGTTGATTGCATTCTCTGTTATTGTCCCTGCTGGTCCTCTCTTTTCTCCCTTCTCCCTTTTTCCACCCTTTTCTCCTTCTTTATTTCCCATTTTTTTGCTCAGCTCTGCTGTCTGTCTCTGCTGTCCGCCTGTTTGTATGTGGCTGTGTTTGTTGTTGACTTTTTGTTTGTCTTTTGTTTCTTTTTTTACGTATTTTATTTTTATTTGCTTGGATTTCCATTTTGTTGTTCTTGTTATTGCTATAATTTTTGTTGCTTCATTCTTTGTGGGTTAAATATTAAGGGAGTTGGGGGTAGGGGGATTGAGGGGGGCTGGGCAAGGCCTGATCTGGCAAAGATAAACTGAAATTCTCATGCTTGTTTCTTCGCTTTCTGTTTGCCCATAAAAGTATGCTACAAAAACGAGTTCTCCTCGCAGCGACACACTCACAAACACTCGCACACAAAAGCCGCCACGCCCACACCGCCTCACACTTGCAGTTGGGAAAATTTTCTGGCAAAAATGATTTTCGGTTTTCTCTCTTCATTTTCCTACTGGTCCCCTTCCCCCTCTCTTCACGTTCTACAACGATTCTTCCCCTTTCCACTCGGCACTCTTCTACTTCGATGACGCTGCCATTTCGCTCACTTTTGTTTTCCACGCGGGATAAGAAGAGGCGAAGGGGGGAGGATGAAGAGAGGGAGAACGGGGATTTGGGAGGAAGAGAAGAGGGGGAGCTGTAGGAGATGGAAAATTGTTGGAGGAAATGCTGGCGGCAGCTGGAGGGTTGGCGCGAGAGTGGCTGTGACAACGGGAACGCAATGTGCGCGAAAATGAAATAAACTTTATGGCTAGTTGAGGATGAGAAAGGGTGCACTGGGAAAAATTACAGTTACATTTTAAAAATATTTTAAAATATAAAAAATACAATGAGTAAGGAATTGTAAGATAATATAAAATATATAATATAGAAGAGGAAGAAACCTTTATTATACTAAAATGCTATATAGAATTTTATATTTTTAAAAGCTAAAAGGATTAAATATAATGAGAAAGGTTTCCATACTACATTTTTCGTGGCTTAGACTCTTAGTTCCGAATAAGACAGTAAATAAGTGAGTATATACTTGTATTTATAATTGTAAATATTTAAATAAATACGTAACTAGAAATGTGGTATCCCATTTTTCTTAAAAATTTCTCGCAGGGCTTCGAAAGAGGGGGCTCGCCTGGGCGTAGTGAAGTAGGGACACGGCAATCGTCGACATCGATGCCACGACGGAGGCCAAGTTGAACAGGCGAGAAGCGTGTGCAGCAAGTGGCAATTTCACGCGGCAAGCTTCCACACTCTCGACAGGATGTGGCACGAAAACGGAGTGGAGCCGAGTGGAGCGGCGGGGTGGGGAGTATGAAAAGCGGGCAACTGCCAGGGAAATGGAAACGGGGAGTAAAGAGAACAGAGGGACTGAGCGAGGAACAGCAGCAGCAGCAGCAGCGGCGGAAAACCCATTTTGTATTCAGAGCTCGTAAAGTAGAAAGCGGGTAGCCGACAAGGGGGGAGCCGGTGAGCCGAGGAGAGTTTGTTCAGGCAATCCCCAAGTGAGGGGGCGGCAAAGGGCGTGCCGTGTGGGGGGGCTAACTGATGTTTTATGCTGTGGGTTTTGCGAAAATCCTGCGTTGCGTGTTGTTGCTACTGTGGTTTCACCTTCACCTACCCCCACCACCCACCTCACTCACCTGGCAAACGCATAAAACCAAGCCAAAGGCAGCAGGAACAGGCAGCAACAACAACAAAAACAACAATGGCAGCTTGCAAAATAAAGGAAAATTGGTAAAAGCAAACTAGAAAATGGCAAAACGTTCGAAAATTGCCAGCAGTTAAATTTTTCAGTCCCCCCAGCAGTCCCAAAAAAATGCCATAAATGAGAAATGAAACTTGTCTCTGGTGGTACGAATAAGGAACCTCTGGAAAAAGCCAACACAAAAACCCTGTAAAGGTCATAAAATCTCCCGAAATTAAAGACAAAAGATCTAGTAACTAGAATTTATTTTACACTCGAAAGAGAACTGTGAATAAGAGCGGGATATATATTTTTAGTTAGTAGTTTTTATTTTTTGTTTGCAAGTTACGCGGTTACTTTAAAGTTTTAAAAGTTATTAAAAGGTTAACTACCTTAGCATTAATTTTATAACTTAATCTAAGTGGAGTTTATGAACCTAAAAGGACCTTGTTCAGTACCTAATTTAATGGTAATGCTTTGACTTTTAAGAAAATGTACTAAACTGGGTTTATGTCTTAATGATAACTTAAGTTTTCTAGTCTCGTAAAGTTATAAACCACCTTTAATTAAAATTATACAGGGTTCTATACCTAAAAGTGTTTAAGATAATCAAAAGTCTTAGAGCAGATTGATTAATTTAAAAAATAAGCAATTTTTAGTCTAATCTAAGTAGGGTAAAACGATTAATTCAAGCTGATTTTGATTTTAAATAATTTTTTACATTATGCCCTTGACCTTTTAAAAATATATTTCAAAGGAATCATATACTTATCATATAAAATATCCGACTTAATAGTAATTTATTTTTTTTTTTTTCAATTTAGAGTATTTATTGGTGCTTTTCTATAGGAAGTCATATGTTTTTCATATAAAGTTCCTGACTTCTTGTTAATTTATTTATTGCTTTAAATTATTTTAAAATATTTATTTTTGTTAGCCTTAACGCCTTAGTAGCTCTGTTTTAACGCATAATAATAAGAATCTGTATTTGTTATTACAATAAAAAATTATAATATTAGGTATAATTGTGTCTGTATATCATTGTATATTTATAGAAACTTCTGGTTAAGTAAATATAATAATAATATAATATAATAATAATAATAATAATAAATTGACTTTACCTTAGAAATTTGTAATGTTTTTCTACTTTAAATAGTTCATCCGTTTCCATGTGTAAATTCTTAAAATCTCTTACCAAGACTCCCTGAATTTTTATGCAATAATCAACTCCTGTAAAAAAACAAACGCACTGCTCTAAACTTATTCAGAAAAGGTTGCACTTTGCATTATTTTCCTGAGAGCTGCCATGAATTCTTAAGCCAAGCTTTATATAGCTAAAGCTATAGAGGAGTATATATATATATGAATATATATATATATATATATGGTGGTAGAAAAAACACATATTTGCCCACACGACGTATACGTAATTTGCGCATATTGCGTATTCGTTGCATTTTGCTATTTAGCCGGCACTGCAGCGGCAGTAGCAAGCAGCGAGCAAATGCAGCAGGCAAACACACTCCTTATGGCTTATGTAACCCACAAGTGTGCAACAGGGGGCGTGGCCGGGGGACTTTCCGGCGAAAGGGGTTAGTGGGTGGCAGTGTCAACAGTGTGCAAGGCGGAAAAAGGGAGCAAAAAAAAAAAAGGAAAGAAAAGCCAGCGAAAGAGCGAAGGGAGTAATATAAAAAAAAAGAGTGTGTGAGGAGTGTAAAGAAAGGAAAACAGTTCAACTAAGTGAGCAGGCGGAGGGGGTGGGTGGTCAAGGGGGGTCGACAGCTAGAGGAAAGGGTGTCAAGCCAAGCCAGCGAACGGAAGTTGAGTTACAAAATTAAATTGATAATTTTTTCCCTTCGCCCTTTTTGCCTTTTCAACTGCAACTACTGGTGCACAGCGAGAAAAATTGTTAAATATGTTTATTTTTTAAAGTTCAGAAAAAACATAAAATATCTCTTAATATTTAATGATAATTCAACTTTTTTAAATTCAATTAAAATTTAACTGTTCTTTTAATTTTTTCTACCTATACCTAATATTTCAACTCTGCAAATTTCAATTTTCCTATATTTTAAATGAGTTTTTAAGCCACTGACTGCTGCTTTCATTTCCCTTTATTTACTTCAATATTTTTCTCTCTCAGTGTACTCTGGCATGCAAGAAGAAAGCGCAGAAAAAGTTGACTCTTCCATGGAGAAGAAAACTGGAGCAGGGGCTGTTGGAGGGGGTTTGTTGATGGGAGTTGGTATGTGCCAACAATTTGCGATGTTGTCGTCCTCATCGTCCTCGTCGTCCTCGTCGCCGTTCCGAGCTGTTCTCTGCTGTAATGTGCACCGGAAATGCTTCAAGTACATTCACATGCCAGAAAGCAGCAACAAGGAGGAAAAAATGAGGAAGAAATGGTAGAATTCTCCTTCAGAGTGCAAGAAAATGGGTGAAAGAAGCCAAAAAGGAAGCTGCCAATGCACTGCCCTCGCGGGTGTGTCAGAGTGTGTGTGTTTTTGTGTGCGTGAGAATCTCCCTTACTGACTAAATGTGCAAGTGTGCTGGCAAGGACAAAAGACGCCAATGCACTCAGGCGAGGATGTAGCAAGACGTAGCGAGAAAAAAAAGTGTCAAAGAAAATAAGTCACAGATTGGGGATACTCTAAGGTTGGGGGTTAGCTGAGTTTAAAGGAAAATTATAAAAAATATTATATGTACAATTTTAATAAAAAAAGGTTATTGAAATAAAATATTAGATATTCTAAAATAATGACAGTTTTTTTCAAATTTTTAAGTCCCCTTAGACAGATATAATTTATAATTAGTTAACTATTTTCCTGCTAAAATTTCCCTCGAGAAATACAAATAAAGTAAAATATAAATGTATAAAATAGTTTTCCCATTAAATTAAGAACTAAGTCTAAGAGGATTACGACTCCTCTAAATTATTTCTAGGCTCTAGAGAACTTGTCTAAATTTTCCGAAAATAATTCCCATTGCTATCTTTATGTTATCAGATTTTTATGATTCCTTACCCAATTTAATTTCTAATATAAATCTTCCCAGGACAGAGTATCTTCTGATCCGTTGAGTATAATCTTTTCGCCTATATCACTTGGAATGTTTCATTCTTTCATCTCCTTTTGATTGCTGAGGCGATTTCTTCTCTTCAAATCCTGCGGCTATGGCTTCCTCTGTCATATATATATTTAAATCTATACAAAGTTTAACATATTATATATATCAGCTTAAAGTGACCAAAAGATATAGATGGGGGAAGTCAGGCCAGTGGTCAGGGAAATTGGGTACGAAACTTCTCAAGCTCTGAGCAAGAAATTATTTTTAGCAGTCGCCATTCTGTGTCTGATAACCATCTCTCAAGACCCTCTACCCACTCGTCCTGCAGCGACTGCTGTTAATATGACAAAAAGCAAAGGCAAAAGTTTTTCCTTCTTCCCAAAACGAGGAAGAAGAAGATGGAGCCAGAAATGCAGACAAAGTTTTTCCCAGCCAGAGCGAGATTGCAATGCTCCGAAAAAGGAAAAGGTATATACCGAGAGGAGAGAAGAATGAAAAGCCAGACAAATTTAAAGGCTGCAAAAAGTTTTTGGACCCCCCTCCAAAAAAAGAGAAACTGACAAAAAAAAAGAAACCGAAACTAAATGAAATTTTCATGTTTCTTCAAGGAGTAAAACTCCTTCTTCGTCCAGGATTTTGCGTAAGAGGATCTCCAGTCATGCTCATTTGCGGTCTGTAGGATATTTTCCTGCACCCTGATATTCTGATCAACTGCAAATCGGCTTTGATTTACCCTGAATGATATTTTTCACCACTTAAGCCCTGAATTTGCCCGAGAGAGGGGAAAGCCTCCTCCGCTTTTTCCGTATAACTTTTTATGGGGTTTCATGGCTGACTTGTGCCCAGCCTCTTTACCCACCGAGTGGCCATAAGTTGGCTGTTAAATGCTACTTACGACTCGCAGGAAAACTCACCCCTCTGCCGGAAAAATTTATCCAATCCTCGGCCCTGGCCATGTCTTTGCCTATTACTTTTTGGGGCTCCATAAAACTTTGTCCTCTTCTTCAGCCATTGACTTTCCTTTCTTTTACTTTTCTGCTCTCTTTATTTTCCCGAGCTTGCTTTCTTTTTATTTCTTGTTGTTTTCTTTTTTTTTTTACTTGCGCGAACTTTTGCCAGACATTAAAACATCCGAGTCCTGCCCAAGTCTATAAAATATCGAAACAGGGCGGGGGTAACTTGGGTGTGGCACCTTTTGGCGTTTTAATTACAACGCAAAAGTTGCCGCCGCCGCTGCCGATGCCACCTCGGAAGCTGTATAAGAGAGAGGAAATGCAAATTAATCGATATCATTAAGGTTTCTAAAGAGACCACGCCCCCATTCTGCGGCTTTCTTAGATGTGCTGGCAAAATTGTGTAAATTGAAATGGTACATAAAATTTCGTTGGGAGGCAGAAATAGATCTTCGCATTGTTTAGTTATGCAAATTAATTGGCCGCCGCGTCTGGCATTCGAGAAGTGAAGGGAATCCAATAAGCGGAACCCCCAACTTCCCCCCTTGAAAATGTTAATTTCTTAATGATCGACTGCCCTGATCAGCCTTCAATGCTGCCAAAAAAATAACAAAACAAAACAATCGGAAAAGGCACAGAAAAAATAGGTCTACTGATTATTGAAATAAAATAATTTATATGGTTATTAATTTTAAATTCAAGTTTTTAAATTTCAATTAAGGGTATATCGTGTCTCATCTTTATTTCAGGTGGAAAATATCGGGTAAGATGTCTATTTTTACTTTTATTCAGGTTTTTTCAGTGATTTCGGTAAATAAGAAAATGTTATTCTTGCTGAGTTCTTATTATAAAATATTATTTCTATACAGTTTTTATAAGATTTTAGTTCTTAAAATGCTTTATAAAATATATTTGGTAGGTTTTACTTTTAAGATAAAAAAAAGATATTGAAAATCTATAAGCAAACCAAAAAAATAGCGAATAATAAATAAATTCAATATAAACAATAATAAACAATATAAATAAATAAATAAATAAATAAACGATTCCTACAATACAAGCAATTATTTTTATAGATTTTTTCTTAAATTACAACTCTTTTAATGATTTATTAAATATTTTTGACAAGTTTCAATGATAT
Organism: Drosophila seguyi; assembly: GCA_008042675.1. Classification (NCBI taxonomy): domain Eukaryota; kingdom Metazoa; phylum Arthropoda; class Insecta; order Diptera; family Drosophilidae; genus Drosophila; species Drosophila seguyi. The sequence continues at coordinate 118,582 of VNJU01006808.1, read as the reverse complement.
ATTTTATTAAAATTAAATTAATGTCAAGATAACTAAATTATTTTTTAATCAATGTTCAAAGCTAAATAAAAAAATGAAAAAGAAACAAATGTAATGCTAAATTAATATGGTAAATCGACAATTTTTAAGGAGTTTTTAGAAACCAAAGCCTAAGATTTCAATATAAGGTAAATACTTATGAAATTAGTCTAATATTGGATAAGATATTAATAAACATCGTAAACGAATCACTTATTATAACGACCACATAAAGACCCTAGAGAAATATTTTCTACAATCTTAAAATATAATAATAAGAAATATTTTATATACAATCTAATAAAGTCATTAAATTTTATTGACAATTAAAAATATACATATGTTATCTTTCTTTCACTGTACACGAGTAATAGCTAGACAAAAGGCGAATCTTTAGCCTAATGAGATTTTTCAACTTATGACAAGTTATGCTAATTTGTTGAGCCACCTACGACCACCCCCGGACCCCTCTCATTGCCCTTCTTTCGTTCGATTTTGTGAGTATCTCTCTGCGGGGGAGTCGCCACAGTCGTTTCCAAATGCCGTGTATCTTCTCGCCATTGTTTAGCTCCACTTGACTTCCATTCAAGTCACTCCAGTGGCTGACCCAGTCTTCAGTCGTCTTCTTCGGTTTCCAGTCTTCAGAGACAATTAACAGATGAAGCTGAAGAAGCTCGAGAGAGACTCGAGTGCTCGAAATTCGAATGCCGCCGCGTGTGTCGGGGAATCTGGGGTCGCATTATGGGATATTCGGTTATTTGGTAATGTGGCGGCATGGTAATGAATACTTTAAGTGAAAGCTGTAAATGGGATCAATTCCGTGAATTATGTTTGTGACTGCGAAAGTCTTAAGCTTTGTGGGTGGGTGTTTGGGCAATGGGTTCACAGCTTAACTAACATATATATTTGACCTTTGAAGATGTTTCAACGCCGGGGAAATAAATGTTGTTTATTATTGTTGAAGATATTTTTGAACTAATGGTAGGTATTATTTGTAGATTTAAAAATACTATAATGATTTTATTAATTTTTCTTACATTTTTTAAATGTTTGAATATTTTTTAAGAGAGAAAATATAATTTGTAACATTTCTTGAAAAATTTGTTAGTATATTTTCCAAGAGTAAACTTATAAGCCATTATTTTAAATAATTAAAATTCCTTTAAATGAATATTTTAATTTAATTTAATAAATGTTATTTTATTACAAATTATTTATATTATATTTTTGAACTATTTTCCTAGTTTGTTTAATAAAAGAGAAAATAAATATATTTTCCCAAACCCAAAACCCGGCATATTTCGATCATAAAACAAATTCCGATTGCGTAACAAGTGCTATTCGCACTCGAAACTCTCGGCAATATGCGGTTTGAAAGATTTATACAGATACCGCTAATTTTTTATCGCCGTTTTATTTGATTTTTGGCAATACCCCAGCGATCGAGCGACCGCAAAAAAATGCGGAGGAAGAAATAAAATCAAATAAAAATAAATGATTATAAAAAAAACAAAAAGCATAAAAAATAAAAAAACGAACAACAAAAAAATCGAAAAGCCTTTGACAAGTTGAAGCGAAACGTGTTGCCCATGATGGATGGTTAAGAGAGGGGGCAAGGAGGGACCCCGGATCATGCGTGGGATAACACCGAAAAAATTCAGTTATTTCTGCCAACAAAAAATTTAAAATCAAAATAAAAGCCATGCCATGGAAACCTGATTGAAACTTTATTTTTTGTGTGATTTTGTTGTTTTCTATTTATTTTTTTTTGTTTCGCTTGATTTGGATTAGTTTTCGCTTGGATGCTCAACGCATTTACACCCGCCTCAAAGCCATGTGTCACTGAGTAGCTACCCCCACCACCATGTGTGTTCTTCACGCCCCCTTCCGCTTTTTATACGCATCCCACCCTCCATTATTTAGCCCTCAATTTGTGCCTTTTTCACTTCCGCTCAAGTATGCCTGCCGGCATGACGTATACGCCATGTTGCCGCAGAAAATAGAGCAAAATTACGCATTTAGTTAATCGAATCGAAACGGAGGCCTTTTTATAAGAATGAGTGTAGACACTGAAAGAAAAAATATTCAGTAGATTTTAGATAAAAATATATATTTTGCCTTTTTAAAAACAATTTTAAAGTTATAAATATATTTATAATATGTTTAATTTAATTTCCTGTTGTTTTTATTCTTATTACAAGCTTAGGATTAGTTTTGAGGTATATTCATATGTATTTCTTATTTCTATAATGGGTCATAAAGCATATACACACATTTGTATTCACACTCACTCATTCATCCATTCCCTTTGGCTCAGTTCAATGAAGTGGGCAAATTACACAAGCACACACCCAACAAACACACCGAGTTTTATGGGTTATAGTACCCACATGTACCTACTATACACACCCACTCACTCACCGTCACGTTCACACTCACTCACACACTCATTGATTCATTCATTCGTTGACTTTGGCTGCTCCTTTCGCCCAACCACAAAATGCATTTCTAATTAAGTTAATTGCGGCAAATGCTAAACTTAAGTCACTAACCTAAATTAATAAAAGGCGGCGAGTAGGGGGTTGGGGTTGGGTTATATAGGGAGGCGGATAGGGGACACTCAGAGTGAGGGGTATGAGCATATTGCGTGCTTAGAACTCAGCCGGAGGCATAACTACAAGTCGCTCAAAGCTGCGATTGCTCTACATTAGCTTAATGGGGTTATTCGATAGGTTTTTTATGAATTAATTGTATGTTAAATTAAAATATTATTAATACAATTTTTTATATATATGTTTTTTTCTTAATTTATAATTTTTTTATTTAAATATATATTTTAATGTCTGTAAAACTTTGCTTAAATTTTTTATACTATAAAGTAATTAAGTTCTTAAGCAATCTCTTTTTACTTAGTTTTGAAAACATATTTTTGTTTAGGCATATTTTTATAATTTTTCTTAAATATAAAGCTTTTATAAAACTAGCTTATTGTTTAAAATTGTTTCTTTAATTATAAAGCTCTCAAAAATGTTTTTATAAAACAGTGCATTTGTAGGTTTTATTGCTCTTACTAGGTTTTTTCTAATTATTGTTATTTCATTTAATAAATGTTTTTGTCCTTGTAGTTGTTGCTACATTTGTATAGGTTGTTTATGGAAACATTTGCCAGCGGCTGTCGCTTCATTTCACATCAACACACACAAGGACACTCAGAAAATAAGGGTTAAACATACAGAAAACTCTATGAATATAGGCAAAAATACATAATTTTTTTTTAAACTTAAAATAAAATATAAGATTAATTCCCAATAGCTTAAAAAAAAATTTCAAATAACAAAACTCATTAGTTGTTATACCATTGTATAACAAAGGATATAAAATATAATCTAGTATATAAAGAACTATGTTCAGCCTTTTTCAGCTCCCATGAATCCTGTTTAGTAATATTCTAGACTATCGTTTATTTTATAGTGTATAAATGTGTGAAAAAGCGGAAGTGAGCAGCGCGTGTGAGCGGAAGAGCAGGAGAGAGAGGAAGAGGAAGAGAGAAAGGAAAAGGGAAGGAAGAGGAAAGAAGAAGGAGGCAGAGGAAGCGGACAAACCGCCATTGCCTCCTGTGGTGTCAACTCCCTCTTCAATTCAATTCAATTCCAGCGAGTTGAGTTCGGTTCAGTTCGGTTTGGTTTGGTTTGGTTTATTGTTCCACTTTTCATGTCAAAGTTATTGTAATTGTGTTAAGGCATTTCCCGTGTATATCCTTCACACATACATGCACACAAACGAACCCAGGAAAATAACAACAACAACAACAGCAACTACGGAAAAAAGAAAAGGAAAAGCGCTTGGCTATAAATAAAAATATGCGCGGGAATGGGTGCGATATAATGCGGAAAAGGGGATGAGAGGGTGAGCAGGCGGCGACACTTGTTTGACTTTTCTTCTCACACTCTTTCCCACGCTTTTCCGCTCTCTCTACCTCCCTCTCTTTCTCTCTATCACTTTATCCTGCATCCTTGTGTGTTTTTTAACGCACATCATTATCATTCCGTTTGTGTTTTGAACGGGCGCTCAGAAGAGTAGAGAAACTCGACACAAAAGTCCGAGCATCTCACACGGTTCGCTCTCTCTCTATCTCCCTTTCTCTGTTTTACCCACACATCCTGCCCTCCCTTTCACCTTGGTCATTGGCTCTCTTTCACACCCTCTTTGCTACTATCGCACTCTTTCTAACTCGACCAGAAGTGAAGAAGAAATTAAGGATTTTGTTTCAATGACTGAAGCTGGGGATACTCTTCTTATGCATTATTACAATGCATTTTCTAACATAATAATAATCTAATAAATAAATAAGATGAATGAACAATAAAATTATAATTGGGAAAGAAAAGGACATTAAGTAAGAGAGGTTTTAAAAAAAATATCAATTTCAAAGGATTTCATACATTGCTCTGCTCATATATTTATATGATAATAAATCGATAGCCGGATTAAATAAATAAATTAGATAGAGAAATCGATAAACACAAATTAAAAAAAATGTAAAGTAAAGTAAATTTGTTGTAATTATTAAAATTTGTATTGTTTGTTTTTTATTGTATTATATTCATATCTATATAATTCTCCTATCAAAAATGTAATATCCTTCTTCGAAAGAGTATAAAAAGCTTATGCTTTTTGCCTTCGTTGTTCCTTTTTGCGCGACTTTCCTCTCTCTCTTACTCTCTCCCTGCCTCTTTCCCAACTTTTGTTCTCTTTTTTGTTTGGGTATGTATGAGAATATATGTGTGTGCACAAATAACAAAAGGATACAACAAGAAAAAACGAAATCCAACAGAAAGTTTTGACACTTTTATACTTGGCTCTTGGCAAGCGAGCCGACCCGCAACCCACCCAGAAAATCCAACTCACAACCCATTTTCCACACTTTTTCTATACCTACTTCCCGCTCCCCCTCGGTAGCACCCACATTCCACCCACCCGCCACCCACTCTTTGGGTGTTTAATGGAGCCTGGCGCGGTTTTGTGCTTTGAAAAGTCGAACACACACACGAGAGTTTCCCTCACTTTCCTGGGGAGTTTGTATGTATATATGTATGTGTGTGTCTAGGAAATGGGTCTATTTGGGCTAATGTTATCGTTACTTATGATATCCATAACAGATTATGGCACCAGGTCCTAAGTTACGCTTAGATAACTGTCTAAATCTGTATAACAAAGTAGAGTTAGGTGGGATTTTTAGATTGGTTCGAAGTATGAAGGGAGGTTAAAAGGGATGGAACAACATTAAATTAAAATTTATTATGGACTTAAAATCTGTTAAAAGAGGCGTCAAGAAATATGTAATAATATTTACTATGTACCTCTAATTTGATATTAACTCTAATGCATTGCCTACAACTTTTGAAATTATTTAAGGTCCGTAATTTAATTTTAAATACAGAATATATAACAATAGGTTTTATATTTAAAAACAATAAGGGATTTAAATTTTTAAATAATAAAATATAACCTATCCATTTCAGAGAACACCTATTTATTTTCTGTTTTGTTAATATTTTATAAATAAACAATGCATAATTATAATATTTCTACTAATTTATGGGTCTATGTAACTTAAATTCATTGTATCCCCACTTCAACCACAATTTATTCATCAAACAAGACATGTTATTGAAAGAATCAACGAATGATTATATGGATTAATAACATAAGAGGAGCTCTCGAGTTCATTAGAAGGGCCAGTTAAGCCTTTTATTCATCAGACCCTTCGTTCTGTAACCTTTTCAGACCTTTGAACTTCAGCGTCAGTGTCCTTCTTGTGGTTCACTTGTCTTCATGTTTATCACGAATTATAAATCAAAATTGTCATTCAGTGTAAATTGGTTGCCCGCAAAAGTCCTGCGAAGCAAGCTTCCCGTTCCCCTTTTCCCAGTTTTGTTCCCTTTTTCCACCCATTTATGCAAAGTAAGCCACCCTGGGAACACCATCCCCTCCACTACTCCCCCAATTCCCACCCACTATCGCACCCCCCTGATACTCACACTCGCACACACACGTGTCTGAAGAACAAACAGCAATTCCGAAATGAATTTCATTTTACAAATATATTAACAACTTTGCGCAACAACAAAACAAAAACACATTGCAAGAGAAAAAGAAAAACTGAGAAAACATAAGAAAAAGAAGCAGAGCAGCAAAAACAAAAACAATATCAGAAAAGCACAGCCAACATATGGAAATGGAAAATGGAAAATACGACAACAGGCGACGACGCAGCCTCAAACTCAAACACATTACATATAACAGTCCAATCTCCTACAACCGAACTTGAAAATTATTTAGAATCTGAAATAATATTAAGTTTAATTTGGGATTTGAAGATGAAAACAAATTTTTAAAATAATATTTTATAAATTATTTGGTAAATTTATGAAATATTTATAATATAATATATATATATATTTATATATAGATATTTAAATATTTATAAGATATTGTAGATAATCTCCTCTTACCCAAATATTATATATATATTTCCAATTTCAAGTTTTCGATATTTAAAACTATGCTCATCATTTTATTTATTTCAATATATTATTTTATATTCATATATCTTAAAATTTAAAAAAAAAATTCAAAATAAAATCAAATATTCACGGTAAAATACATTTTTATTAATAATAATTTTTCGATATTTTTTCTTTGAGAAAAAATTAAATAAAAATTTTACTTGAATAAACTAAAAATGAAAATTAGGGGCCTATTTCAATGTAATTTTAATAGTTAAAGTAATATTTTTACATACAATATCCTGAAAATAAAATAAATACCATAAATATATCATCCTTATGGATCCTCCACTGTATATCGAAGTATTTGTGCCGCTTTGCTTGCGTATATGTGTGTGCGTTTGCACTTGTGGGGCAGGCAGCGAGCATTTATGCCCCCGAAGGCAGCGCTGTCGGCAGCAAAAACAAAAATGGGGAGAAAAAACAAACCGAAAAGCGCACAAAAAGCGTAAAGCGGCAACGGCGACGCCAACAGCGGCAGCGGCAGCGACAGAAGCAGCAAGCGAGCGAGCGCCAGCAACAACAATCAATTGCCAATCTGTCCCACTGAAAAAACAATTGCACAGACAACACATAAACACACACACACACTCGCGTACATGAGCCGTTACTTCGGTGCTCGCTCTCATATGGCGGCTCTCAAAAACAGTATGGCCGAGCTGCCTAACAATATGGCCGATCTGCAAAAGTATGGCCGTGCAGCAGTGGCTCTCCCTCGCGCTCTCATGCTCGTATTCGGGCTCGTGAAGGTATGGAGAGAGACATGCTGCCATCTCTCTCGCTCTCGCTCAGCATAACAAAAAGCCAATTTTGTTACTTAAATGTTTACGCTTGTGTTTATCTTTTGTATTCGGTTTCTTATTAGGTTCTCATCTCGTTCTCATCGTTTAACAATTTGAGATATGATGGTGTGACTGTGTGTGTGCTTGTGTTTGTGTGTATTTTGATTTGTGTGGGGAGCTGGGAATGGAAGAGAGGGAGAGGGAGAGAGAGAGATGGTGGGGTCACTCGGTTGGTGTTGTTGTTGTTTTTTCGGGGGGCTTTTGCTAATGAGTGTGATTTAGACTTGTCGAGCTGGTTTATTATTTTGCGGTGTTTGCGCTCTCTTTGTTGTTGTTGCTCTTTGCCTTTGTTGTTCGCTTTATTGTTTTTGTTGTTTTTTTTTTTTTGTATTTCCTCGCTTCTTGTTGTTGGTATTGCTTTTTTTGTGTGCGTTGGTGTGCGCTTTTGTGTTATATTGTTTTTGCTGCCTGTATTGCCCCCCTTTTTTGGGCGAAACTCTCTGCGGTTTTCCGTTATTTAGATAAAATAGTTTTGACAGCTCGAAAGAGAAACTACAATTGTTACTCGAAAATTAGAAAATTATTAATTTAATTTAATGTATACAATTTTTACTAATTTTTACTAATTAATTAGGGAAACATTTTTTATTTTGTGTTATTTTTAATTTAAAATAATTTTAATACGAAATTCTGTACTACCTTTTATAATTAATTAATTAATTTAGACACTTAAAAATGTTAATTACCTAAATTTAGTAGTTTTTAGTGTAATTTTTTAATTAAATCACAAGAAACATGATTGAAGGAAGACCTACAACCCGGGGAACGACTTTCTTTATATCGATTACTGACAAACGATCGCCCATTTATCCACCATAAAAATCGAATTTCTGATCACTTTTTTATCGACCATCAATTTTGAAAACAAGAGCTTTATGTTAAAATGCCGAAAGTGTCGCATTAGCATTTAAAAATAAATAATAATATTGTATCAATTAATTTGGACCCGTCTCCACCTCTCTCCCTATCAACAATTATTGTATAAAATTAAAACGCAGAAAAGCAACAAAATACACAAAGGCAAAAGGCAAACAAACACACGGCAGAAACAGAAAAATATTAAAGTCAATTTGCGAAATGAGAACGCTTTTCGAATGCTTCGCCTTTGGATTTGATATGTTAATGTATGTGCACACACACACGCCGGCCTCACCCTCTCTTTCGTCCATGCTGTTGCCGTCTCTGTCTGCTTGCGAGTTTATCTGTGTAAGCTCTGTGTGAAAACATGGCCCCAGTGCTTTGCGGTCGAAATGGTGACTCTGGACAGGGGGAGGGGGTCAAGAGGAAGGGGGCCGTACGTAGCATATCAGGCCTGAAATACAAACCTCAGTCGAGCACTGAGAAAATTCTGTATAGAATTTAACAGATTTATTAAATGTATTATTATTAATTCGACTTTAGCGCCAAAATGTAGGCAATGTTTTTTTTAAGTTGCAGTTGGTCTTTGCAGGCCGAGAAAACCAAGAAATTAAGAAATTAAGTCGTATCTGTGATCTTTAAATTCTTTAAATTAAAATGTAAATATGCTAGAAATAAGTGATTTATTTTAATTATACTACAGTACAACTTAGCTTATATTAATCAATAGTTTTCAGTGCACTATCGTAGCTAAGAGAAATGTACAGTGGGGAACACATTTGAATTCGTCACTTTCCGACGTCGCCACAGGGATTACGTTTATATAGCCTGAAGCATCACAGAGGTCGTAACATAAAAAACAACTTATATTGAAAGAAAAACAAAAAAACAAAAAATGAAAACAGAGAAAACTAAATAAAAACAAAACACTAAAAACAAAAAAGAAAACTGCAAAACAAAAAATAAAACCGTCAACACAGCAACAACTATGACGGTTGTGATGCCGATGCCTATGCCGCTGCTGCAGTCGACGTCTCCGTCACCGTCGCTGTGGCTGCTGACCAAAGCAAAGCAAAGCCAAAAGCAATAACAACGGCAACGTAAAAAGCAATAACAAAAGCAAAGTGGGGTGAAGTGGGGGCACCAAGGTAGCATGCAAAAAGTAATTGGGAGCACAAAGAGCAACACGAGAGCTTTGGCAGCGACGTCGGCCGAGGCAGCGCGGGCGCAAGGTGGCGCAACGCAACAAGTTCGATGCAACCTGCTAGGTCGACGAGAGAGCAATCCTTGTCTGTCTCTCTCGCACTCTCAACCTCTTCGCTTGCTTCGATTTTGGTTTGTTTGCGTTTTTGTTGGGATTGTCAGTTTAGTGGGAGCGAGAGCAATTGGGGGTCACACCGTGAGAGGGAGCGGGATCGGGAAAGACGATGGTTGGCTAGAGCGAGAAAGGGGGGAGCGCACCAACATACTGTCAGTCATTATTTAGCGTGCAATGTGGCAGCAAAGTTCACTGCAAAAAAATAAGTTCCAAGTAAAATAATCTGAATTCAAGAAATAAATTAAGTAAATTAACAATTATTGCTCAGGATATACTTATGTAAAATTGTTAATTTAATATCAAATTCAATTTAAATTATCAGTGAATATTTTAATATGTACATTTTTTATTATATTATTATTTCATTAAAATTATATTTATTTTTTACGCTAGGCTATGATTGCCATAATATATAATATATATATTATAATATTCAATAGGTTTTTATCTAAAATAACTATGCACCTATATTTAAAAAAAATTGTTTTTTTTTTTACAGTATAACAAATATGGCAACGACAGTAGAAGGAGCGGTGGGGGTGGAATGTAAAAGCTTCGTGTGTCCTCTGTGTGTGCGTGTGTCGTTTGTGTGTGAAACATATTGAGCAAACAAGTTCGCAGCTTCTGAGCGAACAGCGCTGCCGCCGAGTGGGTGGTTGTTGGTGCGAGGGGGAGGGAGCTACGCTACCCACCGCGAGAGAGAGTGAGGGGCAAAGAGAACGAGGTAGAGAGAGAAAGAGAGATACGGGAGACTCTGCTGCCCGTCATCGGAAGTCAATGTAACAACAAACATGCAAACACAATATATCCCCCTTTCCACCCTCCTCCTACCATATCCACTTGTTTTTATGTTTGTATAAGTGCGCTGGGGTCTCCCTCTTATGTGTGTGTGTGTGCGTGTGTCCGCTCTCGTGTGGAGTTATTTAAGCTCTCTTATTATTTCATTTGTCGCTTTTAGCTTTTGTCTTTCGTGTTGCTGCCCGCTGTTGTTGCTTTTTCGCCTCACTGGGTGGCAACAGCAACAAAAACAAGAACAACAAAAATGTGGTAATGTGCGAAAGGACTTTCGTCATGCTCGCCAAACGCAGCGTACGCTGAGCTGGGCGCTTGATTGTTACGACGAAAAAAATACAAATAGATACCCTTTCTGGGAAGAAGAGTATTTTATTAGTTTAAATTTTGAATAAAGTATTTATATTTGTTTTTGAATGGGGAAAACAATTTTTGTATTATGTACTTCTTTATAATAAAGGACATATTTAGTAAATCATATTGAAATTATTAAATAAAAAACCTGAACTCATTATTTATTTAAAATTTGAACCAATTTATATGGGTAATTCAAATTTATTAAAAATATTTACAATCTTTATTTAGATAAATAACTACTATTAAAATGTTTATTAAGTTATTTTGTATTTTGTACATGTACACATCACTCCTACATTTTTGTAAATGTATTATTTTAATATGTAAACAATATTCTGTCATTCATTGGCTTTAAAAATAGCAAAGCTCACTAGGGACACTGGACGTTTGTTGCCACCATAAAATTCTCAACTCGTAAATTTGTATATTTAAAAGTTATAGGGTATTATTCTAGTCGATTTCCATATCCTTAATCCCTCTTGATGCTTGTGAATTTGATTTTGCTTAAAAGTGTTTTCCTTTTTATATATTTTTTATATTTTACGTCACTAGAGGAGGTTTGAATGTGGAAGAAGTGGGGGTGGGGCATAGGTGGCGGAGTTTAAAATGGGCAAATGGCAGCTCGGTGGCTGCTGCGTTTGTTTTGGATTTTTCTCCCAATTTTTTTGCCTTGTTTGCTTGAAGCTTTGCTTCACTTCGCTTTGCTTTTCTTGCTTTTGCTTCTCTTTCGGCCGTATTGTTGACAAATTTGCTTTTGTTGTTGTTGTACTTTTCTTTTGTTGTTGCAAGCTGGTGGTTGGCCTGTGGACAATTCGGCTTTTGTACACCGGGCGTATGAGCGATGCGCCTGAGGGGCAAAAAGGGGAAAAGAAAGAGCAAAAGCGGAGAGGGGAATTTGACTTGGGGGAATTGCGCAAATATTTGGATTGAAATGTGATTTATTGTGACAAGTGTTTGGCTTAAATAACATGATCAGCCATTTTTTGAATGCTTAATTGTGGCGCAATGAAAAGGGAAAAGGAATGGGGAATGGAAACCAATTTAAATTAAGATTATCCGATACGGCTCATAAAATCTGGTAGTCAGATCTGGGAAGGAGGTCTTCCCGCATTATACAAATTATTCCCCAAGCTTTATTTAATTGATTTTGTTAAGAGGGTGAAGGTTTTAATAATGAAATGGGCGTATAATTTAACATGTGTTGAAATGAAAGTGTTATGTGGGATGAACCTAAACTTATAAACTTAAAATATATTTATAATATTTTTAAGTAAAAAACAAAGTTTACTATAAAATGTTATTACTTAAAATTTAATTATTTATTTTCCGACATACTTACAAAATTGTATTTTACATTATAATATTTAAAATTACGTATAATCTCACACTTTCTTATAATATTGATATATTTTAATACTCTTTAAGTTAGAAATTTCTACAAAATGTCTTAATATTTTAAAGGTCACATATAATTTGTTCCATTTATTCAAAATTCCCTTCAGAAACATCCATTAAGTATGCTAATTCTTGATTGAAAATAAAATATTCTGCACTTTTTCATCCACTTTCAACCTTGCCAAGCCCCGGCATTCCTCTTATTCTTAACCCACAAAAATCAGGTGTGATGCGGTATGTTATACTCCCCCCGGTACAATCTGATACATCCACCCTTAAAACAAAACCTGCTCATCCAAATTTTTACAATCCCTCAGAAGAAGCTTTTGGCAATTTTAGTAGCCTGCTGCCTTCTCCCCAAACCTCCGGCATTATTTCCCCCATTAGGCTAACCCACAGAAATCTGTCAGATACCGCAAAGGCAACCAAAAAAAGGATACGATATGCGAGGGGAGTAGGGAAAAAGAGGAAGGGAAAAACACAAACCGGGAAACGGAAAGCAAAGGGAAAACAGTTAGGAAAAAGCTTTTCACGTATTGTTAACGCATTTTATCACCAACGCGTGGCTGATTGGATTCCCCCTTGAATTGGGTGGCTATCATGGGTCTAACAGGGAATGTAGGGTTGACGATGGGGGGTTATGCACTGGGATTAAAAATTAGAAATAAAAAAAAACTCAAAATTCTTTTCATAAGTAACTGTAAGTTAAATGATATTTACCGAAATATAACCATAAGCAGCTCTCTATAGAACTTCTTTATTTATTATTAACTTTTATCTTTATTATTATTTGCATCTCTCTTTATTTCTCCCAGTGCAGCCAGCTGGTTGAATTTGAATTGAAATATTTTCCTGGCATCGAGTGAAATGGCATCATTTCGCGTAGTGTTTTTTGTTTGACATTTTTGCAAATGCTGTTTTGTGTCACTTCGTTTTTTGGTGGGAAATGGGAAATTGTAAAAAAGAGTTGGGGGTTTTAAAAGAGGAGGCAGGAGTGCTAAAAGAGATGCTATTAAAGAGAGAAAGGTAACAATCTCTCTCTCCCCCTCTCTCTCCATGACTATGCAAAAGTACAGCTCTTGAGTTACTCCAAAAGCGCATTGCAGCAGTGCACTTCTCTCACTCTTTCTCCACACATACAAATACATATATATCTCTCCGATTTGCTCTCAGGCTGATTAACAGGTTTTTAAACAGGTCTCTCGGGTGCCCCGCATCGCCCGCCTTTTAATATATATCTTCTGGCTCTCTGTTTTGGTTGCCGGGCAAGATCCGCACGCCGATATTGTTCACACATTTTGAGCAGATCCAAAGTAAGCAGATTTGAACCAAAGCGAGTTGTTTTTTATTATTGCCTTTGCTTTGCTTTTTTTCAGTTTTTTTTTTGTTTGCTTTGATTTTTATCTGAGACGAAGCGTAGAGTTCCATTGTCTTAATTTGTTTGTTTTATTTAAAAGAGGTTTGTTGGCGGTGCTAAAAAGGGGAAAAGGTAGCTTGTTTTGGCTGGGTTTTCAGAAGCGAATTAAACATTTTTACGAGTCCTTGATTGTTTGAGGTTTACAAAATGATATATTTGTATATATTAATTTATTTTATTTCTTTTTTTGTTTATTTTGTGCGGAAATTGGATAACTTATTATTTATTAGTCACTAGAACTGATCTTAATCTATTTTTTTTATAAAATAATAATAAAGATTCTAGAATTGATTTTTGTAGTATATTCACTAAAGTTTATAATTGGTTTAATAAATAAAAATTAATAATAAAATACAGCTTACAGTTTATTATAGATTTGTATATATTTTTGTATTTGATACTCTAGAACTGATTTTTATAAAGCCTACAATCTCTTTTATTTTTCTACACTTTAGTTTTTATTAATTCTTTTACGTTTTTATTTAATTTTTGTTTTTCTCTCAAATTTTCTGCTATAAAGTTTTGATGTTTTTATGTCGAGAGAGACAGGTTCTTGTGAACCCAAAGCCACCGGACAAATTGACAATGATCTCGTCCACGATCTGTCTTCGTCTCGTTTTGGCTGTCTTTCCTCACCCTCTCTCCTTGGCTTCCTCTGCATCCGCCATGCGTTTCCTCTCATTTTGCCATAATTGGCAGCCACGCGTCTTCGCATTTTCGCTTGGCCGTGTAAATTTTAGGAATGTCTTTGGGGGGAATTGAAAAGGATGAAGAACGGGGGCCTTTTCAAGGGGCCGCAATCACTGGCCATAGAGTTGCCCGGCTTAATCAATGTTGACATTAATTTGCGTCGCCGTTTTTTTGTTGGAGTTTGAGTATATCCGTTGCTCAGTCGCAGTTTCCATATAATGGAAGATTATCCACTTAAAATTTGTCATCGCTCTCGGGCAGAGCGACAGCGGAGTGACAATTGTCTTCAATTCCTTGTAAATCATTCGGGACGACGCGTGTTTTGACAGCCCAGCGAATGCTTAATAATATTTAACAATAATTGTCTGAAATTGACTCATAAATTATATTCAACGAGACAAGAGAGACGCGTTCGTTGCGGGCTTCTTTGCTCGCCTTTACGAGCTCCTTAATTTATTCTCTGCTCATTTCGTATCTGGCCAACTGCATCTGCAAATTAAACAGATTAAGATGGAAGCACTGTCGGTTCTTTCATAATTATTATTATTTCAATCTTTCTTTCTCCCACGACACTGCCTTTTCCTCGCTGTCAAGTGTTGACAGAGTGCTGACATTTTGTATTCTGATTCTGATCCGGATTTCAATGGCCATCGCTGATTGATGAAGGCTGCGCCGAAGATTGATCATTCCCGGTTTACGATTGCGGTCTAGACCTTTGGCACATCGATCTATCAGTGAGCCAGATTCGATAAATGTGATTGACTGTGATCTATTTTATGTTTATATTTTTGAAATAATTGAGCAATTTAATAAAAAGTACGGTTTTATGGTAAAATGTCATATCGCAATGCATAATTATATTTTTATTAATTAATTTAATTTCCTAAGTATTGAAAAGTAAAGTTATTTATGTAGAAAACCTTCTCCAAACTCCAATTTCGTTTCATTAAAATTTTTTTAGCTTGATTACCTCTTTTAGTAAATAAAAATATTTCTTTCACCTACATTTTCAACCAGTTTTCCGACATATATTTTTAATTTAATTTTCTAACATTTATATGTCAAATCCAGCATAGAATTGATAACTCCTCGGACCTTGATTTAAAGCAAACAAATATGTTTGACAACATTTTCAAAGTGCAAAGCCTTGATCCTCAAACCTCTGCCTATTATTGTGTACTTCACAACAATTCATTTAACGCGTGTTGAAAATAAGGTTCCGGCAAACAAACAATAGCGAAAAGGTTGGCAGAATAATCAATTACACTGGGCAACAAAAGAAAGAAACAACCCACGGCGACACACGTCAGGGCAAAAGCCAAAACAAATATTTATCACAAAATGAGGGAGAACCCAGGGCAACAGGAAGCCAGAGCGAACGCAACAAAGTTAATTTCGAATACTTAAGCGTAAATTTTCGGTGATTATCAGCCTAAGAATTGTATGTAAATGAGGGACAATGGAGCGGATATAGAAATATATAGCTTAAAAAGCGAAATAGCGACAGAAAACAGCGTCAAGATGTCGATTAGTGAAATGTAAACACCTCGTGTTTAGGGAATTTGCATACGTAGACTTATACGTATACGTAATATTCAAATGCATATGACTTTATTCATACATAGAGGTCTATGTATATATTCATGTGCTACTGCTCCTGGGCTCATCGATTTATGTGTTTATTTATTCAAAATGCATTTTTAATGTTTGCTTCCTCGCAATATTTGATTAAGTCTTAAAGGGAAACGACTAGGGAGTTACCTGTAATTGTAATACAAAATTTATTTAAAAATTAAGTGGTTAATTAAATAGAAGCAAAAGGATTATGAAGTTTATAGATTTAATTAGTTTCAAATGCGGTAAAAGTAAGCCATATATAATTACCAAATTACATTATTAGTTGTATATTGTAAACATTTTTAAAGTAAATGGAAACCTTAATGCAAATAAAAGGAAATATATAATAGAAAGCAAGCCAATGGTCTGGTATATATTAAATAATTAAATACCTAAACAAGTCAGTTAGAAATAATACTAAATTAAACCTTATCTACCCAATTTCCCCCCATCAATGGGCATCAAACTCCATCCATAAATCGCCTCTCTATGGAAATGAGCTGTGGTCAAAAGGTCAGACAGTTTATCGGGCATTAGTTTCGGCTACTTGGGCTACTGCCATGCCCGAACTGCATAAAATATTCAAAATTTTAATTAAGCAGCGTGAAATTTATGAACAGATGGCCCGCGCACATAACTTACTGCCCAGATAAACATATACATATAAATATATGCTCCGAGAGAGAGATATGTTAGATATATGTTAATGCGGTCAGTACTAAATCATAATTTGTCAACAATTTCGTTTATGCAAAATAATTTGCCTTTGTTTGAGATATTTGTATTGTTGTCGGTATGTTTTTGTGCCTGATTTTTTTCTGTTTGAATCTTGTTTGGCTTTGGAATTTGGTCCCCTTCTGGTTGCATTATTATTATTTTTCCATTTGGCTGACTGCGCGGGTTTTGTTTTGGTTTTCTCGTTTTCTGTTGTTCGTTAGCTTTTGCACTTGTCAAATTTATAAATTGTATCTGTCAGATATGCGCTCATTAGCATTGGGAACTCATTTATCCAAAAGAATCCAAGAAGCTGCTGCGGCTGATGTTCTGCCTTTGGGTTGGGATTATTCTGCATTTGATGGCAACTTTCCTTTTGCCTTTGGGGCACAATATCTGTTGTTCTGACACATTTTTCAATCTTGTCAACACACACAGAGTCACATACGTACATATACAAAAAATCGAGTTAATAATAAATGGCAACAACAATTCGTTAAAAATTATTTGGAACACGTCAAAATATTTCAATTCATAGAGAAATTTTCTGGTTGTTTGTTTGTTTGACAATAAAAAACTAAAAACGAATTCATTTTGTTTTCCTCTGGTTCGGTTTTTCCTTAAATTTTCCTCTCTGTGTGTGAGTTGGGTATTATTAATAAAGTGGCAGTTTAACAATTTCACAGTTCTTAAACAAATCATAGAGAGATATAAACACAGACACAGATTTAGATCAGGAGAGAGAGGGATTCCTTTTTTTTTTTGGTTGTCTAAAAATATTTTAAATTTCGTTTGATTTCTGTGACAAATGCGTTCTATTTAGAGTTATGCCAGGGATCATTTGCTATGCCAGTGCGTGGGTGGACTTTATAGAACAGGCTGAAGACCCGTTTATGTGATGGATAATTTTGGTCAAGACATAAAATTGTTGTGGCTGTTATTCTTGGCTGTGATTGATTCGAAGGGGGGTTCTCTAAAAATATGGGCTTATTGAGGTGGAAAATTAAAAGAAAAAGTCCTCAGGGGCTACTTTTAATATATGAGATTAGTCAATGATATTTATTAGTGTTATTATAGGCATATATATAGGTAATAAAGCAACTTTGGTGTAAGTAAGTGTGGTAATTACAATTTTAAGAGGCAATATAAAACTGTAATTGCTTAATTTTTAACTAAGATGAAGATATAAAAATATGAAGCGCAGTTTTAATGTTATACAAAGCACTTTAAATAATTTCTTTATAAAAATATATATTTATTCAAATAGATTAGAAAAACAGTTTAAAATTATTTCTGAGCTTTTATTAAACTCAACTTACATTTTTATAAAAGCTTAGTAAGCTTCTTCAGTTTCTTTCTTTACATTAGATACTAATTAATGTGAATAATTCAAAATAAATTATAGAAAAGTTTATTTATTGATATTTATGACTTAAAATAATTTTTAATATTCTAGGAATTCATTTTAATGCTGTATTTAAAAAGACACATGGCAAATGTTCACAAAATAAATGATATAAATATTTGTTTACTGATATTCATAATTTAAAATAATATGTAATATTTTAAAAATATTGCTTATATGCGAAATAATTTTGTTTCCCAATTCTTAAGGCATTTCATACCTCAGAAACCCTGCCAAACTTTAAGTAAATTATTCATTCATTGCCACACGAGTTTCCTCCTCATATCGCTTCCCCACCCCGCCAACTTGTGTTTGATAATCTTCAATTGTTTATTTGTGGACCTTGTTCCACATTATTGCACTCATCCGAGCACATTTTCCACTCACTCTCTGTGTGTGCTGGGAGAGAACTCAACTAAATCTGCGGCAAATACAAATAAGAATTCAAATCGAACCGAAAAAAATCTTTACGAGTGCCCTCCAGAGTGAATATTTAAACGAGCTACAAAATATTTATTTATGCCCATTCGGTGTGTGTGTATGTCCGGGTGAGTGTCTGTTCTGTTGGCACTCAGAGTCTAATTCATAATAGATTCATGTGCTCAGAGCTCAGATGCTCGGCTGGCCTACGAGGCGTATAAGTAATAAGTTTTTATTTGGCACTTGGCTGCCAAACGATTTGTAGTTGGCTTGTTGTTGCTGCTGGCGTCATTTAATGGCTAACCAATACGATGTATCTGCGGAAGACAGACGTGCTGTATCTGTATCTGTATCTGTATCTATAGCCATCGCGCATCGGTGTCTTGTATCTTGTATCTGCGCTGAGGTACATTTCTCTGTGTATCTGGCAATCGTTGTGCTAAAATTAATTTGTAGAAAAATGCGTGAGTTCTTCCCTCAGCCTCCAACCACCACCGCTGCCACCACTTTTCACTTTCCATCCTTTGGGACTGGCAAGGCAGAAGGCAAGGCAGGCAGGCAGCAAATTACGAGAAAATTAAATGTTGATTTAATTTTGAAAAGCAATTTTTCATTTTTAGCCGCACACCGACAACGACGGCACCCAAGCAATTGACGTACGTATTTGATTGTATCTGTATCTGGGCATTTGCATTTGTTTACACCCCCTCGCCACCTGGCCACCGTTTTGTGAGCCCCCTTCCTCGACCCCTCCACCATTTGAGTTACAATTTTTCCGTTGTTCGTTTTCGCACTTTGCACGTCGCGTTATTTGTCGCCTTGCTTGTTTTTTTTTTTTGTATTTGGGGTTCGTTGCCTGAACATTGGCTTTGAAACGAAAACCAATCGACTATTGATATTTCTATAGAATATTTGTGGAATTTTTTGATAAATTTTAAGTCGGTTTTAAGTCTTCAAATAATTTGTATCTATAATTTACTTTTTAAAGATAAAGCAAAGGAGTATGTTGACCTAAGGTAAATGATGATGACGACTATAAGTGCTCTTAAAATTAACAAAAGAATATTTTACAGTATCTTTTTAGTTAAGATAAGAATTCAAATCATATTAAATCTCTTAAAAACTTCTAATAGTAATCTACAAACATTTTACGATACACGCGAGGTCTGTTAAGCCTGCGACTAATTCAATTTGGGTTTCATTTAGTGACCACCCACTTCTTGAATTAACAACATTTTCGAACAACAACAGGTTCTCTCCTGCCCAAAGCCACGCCCACCTGTATCTTGTTGTTTGTCAGCGGCACAATTCAAAGTCAAAGGCCATAAAAGGTAAAATCAACTTTGGCTTGATCCATTGAACCCGTTGGTTCTTCAATCTTCAAAAGCAATAATCGAGGGGACCACAGGGAGGGGAGTTGCGTGTGATAGCTGCTGCTGCTGCTGCTGCTAATACCAATTAGTGTTTGAGTTTGGAAGAAACTAGCAACGAGCTTCAAACTAAAACAAAAAGAAAAAGTATATAGAAAAATAGAAGCGGCAACCGAACAAAGATTTATGATCTCACAGTTGGATGGAGGAATAGGGGGAGTTTGACAGCTCAAAGAAGGTATTTCTACTTGGTTTCCTTAAGTTTATGTTCGAAAAATGTGTTGTTTTTGTAATGGAAATTTTTTAAGGTACTTTAAGAACGGAAACTTTAAAATAAAAAAATCATGTTAAGAAATTAAAAAAATTTTTTACAGTCCGTGTTGGAGGAAGGTTATTAAATTTATTTGTTCAGCAATTATTAACTTGACTTTATCTGTAAGAAATATATCGTTATAGAAATTTTGTTAGGTACCTGAAATATTAAAATGAGAACTTAAAAATAATTCTAAGATATTGTTAGATAAATTAAGAAGGTAACTGCATTATTCGTTTGTTATTTACTAACTCTTTCAACTTCATTAATTTGATTACAAATTATTAACTCAATTTTATCTCTGAGAATCTATGCTAAGTAATGGACAATGTTTAAGGAACTTTAAAAATAATAAATAAATAAACAGAAATTATGCTTAGATATTTAAAAAAAATATTTTTTAATCGCTTTTTTAGGAAGCTTACTTGACTTCATTTCGTCTCTGAAAAATGAGTAGCCTTTTCAATGAAGAATGTTTTAGGTACTTTAAAAATTCAATTTAAAATAAAAAAAAGATGCTTAGATATTTTTTAAACATATTAAAAAGAAAATCTTTGATGAAAGTACCTTATCTAATTTCTGTGTTATTAATTCAAAGCATTTTCAACCTTAAACAAACTTTTAACTCCTTTAAAACTATTCGTTTAACTTTTATGTTAAATAATGTTAATTAAATATTAAATAAATTAAATACCTCTCAAACCATTTCTTATTGCTCTCCTATTTCCCTCCCATATATTGAATAACTTCAAATGATTTCAATTATGTCAGCATAAAAATAAGTTTGCTTTCCAGACCAAGACTTTTTGCTTCGTTTCAGTTTTTTACCCTATTTGTGTGTACTTTTTCCAACTCTCCCTCCGTCCCTCTCTCCCGCTTGCTCGCTTGTGTATAGATTTTTATCAAGTTTGTTGTTCTGACAAATTAAACTCTTCTTGTTGAACCAAAAAAATTCTTCATTTTAATTTTTTTTCCAGTTCGTTTTTGTGGCCGTTCCCAGTGGAAGGTGTTCGAGGTTGTTTCTTATTTTTTTGTGTTGCTTCGGCTTCTGGGTCATCGCTCTTAAAATATTTAAATATTTTTTTTCTTACATTTTTGTTGTTTTTGTTTTTGCTGGCGACGTTGTTGTTTGTGTTTCACCTGAAAGTTGTCTTTGAGGTTGGTTCTCGTTGCTGTTTTTATTTTATTTTATATATTTTTTTGTTGTGGCTCATACCCCATCACATAGAAGACAGAAAGTACAACAGAAAATATACACACACATGCCTTACGAGTCTCGGTGGTCGTTGATCCGGCGATGAGACAGCGAATCAGTGTTTTTAACTGATTTTGACAGCGCCATAGGGCGCAAAAAACAAATACAAAAAAAAAAGCGGGGTCTTGGGGGAGGAAGTGTCGTGGTCTTCTATTTATAAGCCCCGCTAAAGTGCGAAAGATAAACCGGGGATTGTAGTTGAGCCAGAGCCAGGGAAAAATAAGTGGAAAAACACCTTCACAGCTTGGTGAGAGAAGGAGAATAAATCTCAGTAGCTTCCAATCTTGCCAAAATATTTACTGAATGGATTAAGTTCTTAAGGTGTTGACCAAATTGATTCAGTAAATATTACTTGAGTAGATGTAATCTAAGGAAATATTTTCCATACTTTATAGCTTATTTACTAAAGTAATTTAATGGCAAAAATAAATCTTATGAGAGATGGTTGATTTATATATTTTACTTGTTTTCTGTTTCCTGTGAAAAGATTTCTAGACTTTCTTTTCGAGTCATTTACAGCTTGATAGCCCTTACAAAAATAGTGGCACTTGCACTTTCAATTGATGCGGAAGCATTTTCCGATTCCTGGAAAAGCGATAAAGCTGCAGAATTGTTGCAATTTCTTTTCTCTCATACGGTTGTTTCTACGGCCTAGGTGCCGGGCTATAGGCTATAGCCATATAGACATGGGGCCCCATCTGCCGACGCTTGCCACATACATCATGCCACGGCTGAGCGAGACAAGTGCGTGCCCAGTTCATTACGATAAATGCACCGAAAAAATTTACTTAAATCTTATAATTTCTTAATGGTTTAATTAATATTAAGTCTTTAAAAATACTTTAATTGTTAATAGACTTCAAATTAAAAGTTATTCCAACCAGGGCTGCTTTTAACCTTTATATTTTCAACATTTCATGATATTAAGTCGGTATAACTTAGCAACCGATTATCAGAATTATTAAATTGTTAATTCACTAATTAAAATATTAATTAATTATTGTTTCCAGTGCAATTCTGCACAAGATGAGGGCGCAAGAGTGCCATAGATGATGGCGAGGAAGATGCCTCGACTGCCGCCGCCGTCGGTTGGTGATGCCTTGGCAACTACTTTGCACTTTGCCAGATACTTAACTCGCAGCTATTTACAAGTCATGCTTGCTGCGAATTCGCTTGACTGTGCACCAGGATCCCTTCTATATCCCTGCCTGTGCCATCTTCGCGCCGTAAGAGATGAAATCTGTGCATCTTGCACCTATTTATATTCGCATTTATAAATAAAGCGCGATGCGAACGAGTTGTTGCCGTTGTAATAAATATTCCTGCACACATTGCGACAAACGAAACGAACCGAAGGGGATGGGGATGGGGTTGGGGGGAATGAACGGACGGACAAACGGACGGACGGGTGCATATATTTATATTTAGCCAATTTTCAACGCTTGTTGACAAAACTGTCAACAAAATGCAATGCAAAGCGTAATAAAATTGTACAAGATGTTCGGATGGGCATAGAAGGGCCCCCAACAGAAGGGAAACTTAAAGGAACTTCACAGATATATAGACAGCTAGAAAGATAGATAGAAAGACAGACAAACTATGTTGTGCGATAGAAGCGAAGCGAGCAATTGTCACATAACGTATACGCAGCGGGAGCAGACAGTGCGGCAGATACACAGATACAGATACATAGATACTCAGACAGCACGAGCCAAGAACATATGTTCGAAGAGACGTTAGCAAGGCGCACAGCGAATGAAATTGTCAGCTCAACAGGGAGACACCACCAATACGTTTGGGAAAATGGTTCCCTTTAAGGGAGAATATGTTTCCCGGGGAGGCTAAATAATTAATTGGTGATTTAAGGGAATTAATTGTAATGAATAAATAAGTAAGGGAGGTGGAGAAGTAGACAGTGTACTAAAGTGAAATATACATTAGAAATTAGGTTAATTTTTTAAAGGGAAATTCTTTGACATATACAAATTTCTTAAAAAATTCCCCCATCTTTCATCCACAAATATCTCCTCTATATGCTTCAGTTAATCCCCCATTAGCTCTGATCGATCACCTGATGAAATTCCCTACAAACAAAATTCGTATCACCTGCCTTTTTCTCGTTTTTAACCCAATTTTTTCCATTGCCCCAAAAAAAAGAAACTAAATAAATAAAACCCAACGAGATCGCCCCAGCGGATACATTATAAACAATTATTTATTATTCAAAGCTCTGCCAACCACTTGACACATTAGACCAAGATGATGATCAGTCACCTTGGCCGGCGGCGGCCGCCTCACCAGCTCCCACCTCCCACCTCCCCTTGACCACCCAACCCCCAAGAGATCAGCACGAGGCGCTGAGAGTTGTGTTCGACCGAAAAAGTTCAACTTGGCTAATAAATTTTCGGTGTATATGCTGCTGTTGCCGCTTTTTTTTTTTGTTGCCATTTGCCATAAATAAAATCTACAAATATTTGACTGAGGCGGCGTCGACGCGATCGCTCGGGAGCGAGCTCATAAATCTGTAAATAAATTAAATAAATTCTTGAAAAATATCAAAACGTATCAATAAAAATGCTCAACAAGTTTTCGACTAACGCCGCCAGTTGAAAACCTAAATTTACATATGCACTGGGGGAAAAATGTTGTGAAAAGAAATGAAATACAGGAAAACTTGTTTAGTGATTAAAGCTAATAATTTTGCAGAATAAAATATCGTATATGTTTTAAATATTTGGTAAATTTGGGTTTGCAGTATTAAAAGTGTTATAATAATTGTTTTAAATAAATAGTTTTACTGATTTAAATGTCTTAAATATAAAGGCTTAAATATTTAAAAGAATATATTTATAAATATAATTTTACAAAATTTAATATGCAGGATTACATATTTAAATTAGGATTTAAGAAAGTACATAAAAAAATTAATTATCTGCAATTATAAAAATTTAACTTAAGCCGGACTGAAGATTAATGTAATTTTAAGAACTTCCTTAAAAAACATACAATATAGCATTTATAATATTAAAATAATTATAAATCAAAACAATATGTTTCCTAAAAATGATTGACAAAGTTGAAGTGCTTATATATTATAAATATTTTACAATAATGTGTAAGTGAAACTTTAAAGAGTAAAACTTGAAATTAATTAAAGAAATTACCAAAGGTTTAACGAACTTTTTGAAACAAGCTTTGCAAAAATAAAAATACTCTATTTTGAAATTATTTTTAAAACATCCTTAAATTGACATTATATTGGATATTATAATATTAATTATGATTCAAAAGGTCTATTCCTAAAGATCCCTAACATAATAAACCCCAAGTTTTTCTCTGTGCACCAGCGCCTTCGACGCCAGCAGCGGCGTTGCGTCGCTAATTTGGCGTGTTAATTGCGAGCGACGAGCCGAGGCCGATGATGTCGAACTGCCGAACTAACGAACCTCCGAACCGAGTCGAACCGAACCGAACCGAACTGAGCCGAAGCGTGGCCGAGTGCTCCACGATCGCCTCGCCGCCCTGTGGGGTCCCATAAATTTAATGTGTTTTGTAGCAGAACGAAACGTTTAAGCCGCAAAATGACAAACAGCGAATTAACAAATTAATAAATAATTTTTTGTTTCTGGGCGGGGCCGGGCGATACGATATAACAGTATCTATGTATCTATGGATCTTAAACTAATGTGGCGCATAAATTTTCGACACTTGCCACACGACCACGCCCCCCAGAGCTGCCCACCTGCCGCTGCCGCCTGTATCTGCTGCTGTTGCTGCATATTAATTACACAGTGAATAAAAGAGTGTTGGCGGTTGGTTGGCTTTTAATTGGCGGGGGGCGTAGGAGGGGGCGTGACCAAACAATGATCGCAACAACTTGTTGACAGATACCTCTTGTATTTTTATATATATATATAGTTTTTTCTTTGCCACATCAAATCAATTTGCAGCGGCTGATGGCTTAAATTAGCCAAGGTAAGTCAGCCGCATTTAACGAGAAGAAGCCATCAAAATGCTGCGGGGATCTCTTTCGTTTTTTTTTGTCTTATGTTTTGTGTCTCTCTGTGGGGAATACCAAAATTCCACAGCGTAAAGGATTGATCGATGTGGGCCTTTTTTTTGCATTCGTCTGGGTTCAAAGGAGCGGTAGATAATGATTATATCCCAGCGATTTCACGGGCTGCTTGGGTAAGCCCAATAAAATTCGAATTTTGATTTATGAGTTTAAAAAGTGTTAAATTGAAATATAATCCTTAAAGTAACTGTATTAAGTATTTAATTATTTTTTTTTTTTATTTAAATACTTCATAGTACTTTATAAGTTATATATCTATAATCACACTAATCACAGAATAAAGATAAATATTATTACTGGAAAATATGAACATATTTCTCACAATATAAATATTTATACTTTTTTTTTTTGTATTTAACTTTCTTCTTTTTAATTTATAAAACATTTCCTGAAGATTTTCATTTTTATATAAAAATTATTTAAATTCCAATATTGTATGTATGAATGTCGTATTTTATATCAAATTTTTATAAAAGCTCCCTACACTTTAAACAAATATTTGCCAGGCATTGCCTCAGTTCATTTTTTTCACTTGACCATTTTCTATTTCAAATCGGATTTTCCATCTCTCGGTATTTCCCTTTTTGTTTACCCACGTATAAAATGCGTTTAACGTACGAATTATTTATAATTTCCTCAACAAATTATGAAATCAACACAAAAACAAATACACAACAAGAAGAACTTTTAAAATTAAATGAAAAAAAGAACTAAAATAATGAAAACAAACACACAACAAGAAGAACATTTAAAATCAAATGGAAAAAAACAGGAAAAATAATAACATAATAAAACTCTATGGCAAATAGTTTATGTTTCCATATTTGCATTGTTCTTGTTGATACAGTTACAAAAAAATACAGGGTATACAATTTTATCTGTATTGAATTTGATGTGGATATGGCATATGTACTATATATCTATACGTATGTTGCATGCAACACTTTTACGAAAAAGTAGTTCATTGAATGTTTTCAACTTGATTTTTATTTGGTGGCCGCTTAAATGATTTATACACAAACAGAGAGCGAAACAGCAGTGGAATGAATATGTATACAAATATATATATGTTTCGGGTGTGTATCAATTGGCGCAAGATACAGATATAACCGATGTACAATATATTGATTGCACACACCATATAGATATATATATATACAAATATACACAATACTAAACTATACACACACTATTTATATGTATTTGTCGGACTGTGTGTGCTCATATATCTGGCATATCTGTGCACTCTTGTATCGGGCCACATTTTGCGGCTAATAATAACTTTAAAAACGAACTATTTTGTTGCCTTTAGAGATTGCCCGTGGTTGTTGTGGCTTTTAATATGATTATTGCATTTCGAGTGTGTTGCTTTTGTTGGTACTATTTGCTGCTTAGTGCTCTGTTCTGTGCCGTGTGCTTTGATATTTTATTGAAACGCGGCTGCGAGTAAAACAGAAAAAAAGAAAGCAAACATACATATGTACGTACATATAACGCCAATTTTGCATTAATTTTTATGCACAGCTATTTTGAAAATATTTCCCATCGTGTCTGCACATACATATCGAATATATGCATACTTATATAGTTCAAATTCCCATATAGATTCGCAATTTTCATATTCATATTTTCCGATTTTCCAATGATTGTTTTTGGCAAATATTGAAGGCAATTGAAAATTGACCGAAGGCAGGTACAGCCAAAACAATTGAAAATCGGGGAGGAAGTGATGTGTTTTAAATGGTGGGAGGTAGGTAGGTAGCGGGGAAAGTACGGTCGGAAAATGGAAAATTATACGATGAATGCTTTTTGGGCCACCGGGGCGTATGAGGAATATTATTGGAAATTGAATAAAGATTGTTTTGATGATAGCCTTCGTGTGTGAGTACTATTTTTGTGATTTTCAAAAGGCAAAAATAATTTTTGATAGCATCAAATTATCTGACTAATATCGGTTTATAGTTTTAGTTATTGGAAATATTGCAGTTGCTTTATTTTAGGGAAGCTATTTTGGAAATGTTTTCTATTTGTCACAAACCTTGTATAAATATAAAAATTAACTTTTAAAATAAAATTCTCAGCTCATATAATATTGTTAAGTATTTCTTTTAGAAATGTATTTAAATTCTTGTTTTAAAAATTTATTTGTTTCCTTATTGGCATTTAAAATTACAACTGCTTGCTGAACTTTTTATCTTCTATAAATTTTAAATTAATACACATTCCTTTCTTAATCTTTTAATCATGGAAATATCATATTTAAATCATTTATGTTTTCTTTATTTTTTTACGCACTAAAGATTTTTTAATTTGATAGATATATACATCTCATATATCTCCTCTCACTTAATACCTTTTTAAGCCTTAATTTAATTCTCCCTATTTATATAAATATTTATTTGGTATTTTTCATTTTTCCTTGCCTCCATTTTGTATTTTTTTTTTTGTGCCTCTAAACAAATTTAATTTTGAACTCTTCCCGCTGCACCGCGCCTCCTTTCCGGCCACCACCCCGCTTTTCACAGCCCCGACATCACTTTGCGTCTCGACCAAATAAATTTGCGACTCAATTGTGTGCGGTGTTTTTCTGCCGCTGTTGCATGCGCTCGGGATTGGGCTGTCTGCCCCAACCATCAGCGATCAGCATGTGGGCCGCCTTCATTTTATGTGCATTTAATTTACAGCCCAAGATCCCCCGCCGGCCCCCTCTTTGACGGCACCCCTTCTTCAGGTCGCCAGCTCGCCGGCACTCGCCACTCGACCCCCTTTGATTCGGCATCCCCTGCAAGCTGTGTATATTTTTCTTAAAAATAAGTTTTTAATTGCAATCCGTCGAGCGAAAGCAGCCGCAGATTATTCGCCAAATAATTTGGCTAGCCGAGTGCAACAACACACAGAAGCCAAAGAGAAGAGGGTGCATGTCCCTACACGGGGAGAAATGGTGCTTCGATTGCATGTCTTTTGTTTTTAACTTTAAATTTTTTTTAGTTGTATTTTCTACTTTTATATGATTATAAATATTATTAAAGATATTGAAAGTAAATAAATATAAGTCAAATAAGTGAGGTTTATTGTTTCAAAAATATTTTAATAAAAGATTTTCTTTTAATTCTTACTGCCGCCTAAGAAAATGTATAAGTATTTTTTTTTTCAATAAAATAAATATTATAATTTTAATTTCTATTCAAATTCGTTTTAATATTATTTAGAAATATGAATTTACATTTTTAATTAATTAATTTATAAATAAATAAATTAAAATGAAATAATTTTTCAACTGTATTCACATTCTCTAATTCGCTATTTCCCTCTCTTTGGCTGTCGTCTGCTTGTTGGCCAAATAAATTATTGAAATGAGCAAAAACGATGAAATTGAACAGGTTGGGTATAGAATGCGGCGATTGAACAAAAGTTGGTGAGCAGGTTTATTCCACATACATATCTGTTTATTTGTTCAATTGCCAAATGCAGAAGATACACCCGGCGATAGTTGGAGAATGTGCCGCCTTTGGCATGAGATCTCATAATTTGTGCTTTTGCGATTTTCAATTAGGCAGAAGCCAAGGACTGGACTGTAGGGGGGCCTGGCGGGGTGACACATGCCCCACAAATATGCCACATGCCACATGGCAGCCGCCAATGCACTTTATTGAAATTTATTAATAGCTTGAAATCGCGCGCGCCACCCACACAACTCGGTTGGGAGGGGACTCCCCACTCCCGATAACTGGATGAAGATTCTACAGCTTCTTCTAGATTTCAGATTTCTCTGCTAGGAAAGAGAGAGAGAGAGGGAGAGAAGGAGCAAGAGACACAGAGAAGTGTAGACATAATTTACAATTATTTCAAGGACACTTTACATAAGAAACAAGTTTCAGTTGGACACTGATTTGCTAACTAAAGATGGGAAATAACTCTTAAATATATTTTCATACTATGAATATATATATTATATGAGGATTCTATAGGGTAAAATGTTTAATTATCTATAATGCTTTATACTTCTTATATAAATATATATTTATTCTTATTAATAGTATTAATAGAATATTATAAAAAGGTAGATCATATTTTCTAATAATATTATCAAATATTTTAAAACGGTTTATTATATTAATTAAATATTACTTACCTTGTATTTGTAATATTAACAAGAACAGGTTAAGTTGATATAATTTAGAAATAACCATTTCTTTAACATATATCTTATAAAAGTTATTCAATATTTTACTAAATTGTAAAGAATGCACAGATATTTAAAGTAATATTTTAAACTTTCAAAACAAATAATTAGATTTAATAGGGGAGATTATCAATCTCAGATTATTCGTTCTCATTTGTATTAATTCAATGAATACTTGTTTATTCATTTATCCACCGAGTTATATATCAACTCATTCATATTAAGGTAACATATAAATACTATACAAATTGTTATAATCAAAATAATAGCTTTAAAATTTATTCAATATTTATTTTATATTTTATTTACCTCCATAAATTCCTCTATAATCCTCCCTGATTCCATCTCTAGCCTGATCTCGGCTTATATCTCAGCTTCTGCTTCGTCTGCCATTGACTTTGCTATGCGTAAATGAGTTAAAGGTATGAATGTCAGAGCAATCTCGATCTCAATCCTACTCGAGAATCGCTTCACTCACAGGTCCCCAGTTTTCTGCAGTTGCAATGCTGCACTTGGGGCACTTTGTTGTTGCTGTTGTCGTTGTTGTTGTCTTACTGTGTGCATTAAGTGAAAAATTGCAATTTTAACGCCCGCGTTAATTTACAGACAGTTGCCTCCCCCTTTGGATGAGGGAGCTCCTCACCTCACCAAACCCGCCTCTGTCCTGAATGGATGGCTTTTGGGCTTTGCCTCGGACTTGGAGTTTACACAGGAAATAATTAAATAAAAATATTACAAGTTTTATATTGGATATTTACTATAACATAATAATGATCAAAACCAGAGAACCACATTATTTCAGGAGGCTTATAAACATTTCAACATATAAATCTTTACAAATTATTTAAATAAAAGGTTCTTAAATAGAAATCACCCTTAAATTTAATTGTTAATACCCCAAAATTTCCCACAGTGTCCTCGTTTAGTGTGGTCCCTGTCTTTGCAACTCCCCGGAAGGTGGAGTGGGTTGCATGGAACGTGTTGTCGGGTGCCCAGACATCGGTGTACCCGGTGTTGTATATAGCAGTGCCTCCAACCAACGATCCAGACCCAAGTCTGAGGCTGACCGTCCTGAAGGTAAACCAGTGCAATGTCATTGTTGTTGTTTTGTCTGTTGGCGGGTTTTCTTGTTGTTGGTTGTCGGTTGCCGGGTGCGTTGTCATTGCCAAGGCTCCACCTCTGTCTCCCGTACCGTCTCCAGGCCAGCTTGTCGTTCTACCAGGATAACCCTGACATTGGCGCTCGGTTCTATCGCACAGCAACATTCCATCGCCGGCACATAATTTGTAAATATTGCCATGCATACACAAAAGGCTTCGTGTTGCGATTTATGACTTGGAATTGATCACGATGATCTGCAAGAGATCTTGAAGTATATACTTTTTTTTTTCATATTCCTTTAAAAAGAGAAGCCTTAACTTGGCTAAGAGCAAGGGGGTAATAATGGGTATCGACCCGTATTGATTTCCAATGTCAAATCCATGTCAACGGCGAGCAGCAACCGAAGACGGTCATAATGATGTTCGTGATGATCGTGTGATATTGTTTATTGACGAAGGGTGTTGTCAGGATCGGTTTCTGTTGGGTTTTGGCAGGTGGAAAAGGTTTGGGGGGGGAGGAAGGGGAATTTCCACTAAATTAGCAAGAATTTTGTGTCCACTCAAGCGGTTAGAGTTTGACATTAAGAAGGTTTTTAGCTGACATTTGAAGTTAGCTAAGGAAATGAGAATTAAATCTTCTTTATATATACATACATGAAGCTCTAAAGATAGTTAGGGAGAATTGTGGTCTACATTTAATTTTTATATTAATCTATCTTAAGCTCCTTTATAAACTTAGTAGCTATTGCTTTATGTATTAAGATCTTTTCTAGAAGACTTAGGCTTTCATTGAATTTGTTAATATCCAACTAATTTTTTTCTAGGTTCATTACCATATCTTCATAAATATCTTCTACTTTCTGAGCATTATTTATTAATTTCTTTTCATAACATACACTTTTCGTATCATCTTAAAATTCTTTTAGTTTTATTTTGATGTCATCACCTACTTTAGATGTTGTTTGTTGTGAATACCCCTCAAATATAATCACTTAAGAAGTGATTGTTCCTTAAGCTCTCTGATCACTTACTGATCCCTACACTACACATGACCGCTTCGTTGGTTAATTTGCCACTGATATTTACCCTCAATTTAATTTCATATGCTTCCGTAGACTTTCGTCATAATTTCGAGTAAAGCGATTATTCTTCTTGAGTGATCGCTGAGTGTGGTTCAGCTGCTTGTCACCATTTATATATCATCTGTATAATTTTTGATCTATGTGTAAACTTCACGACAGTTTTACTCCTATGAGTTCATGATGGATTGTAATCATTTTGAACGATCCTCTCTCTTTACCTTTCTGCACCTGCTTAGTTCGTGATCTTAAAGGATGGTCCTGCACAGGCGAGATCTGTAGGGCAATTTACCAAGTTATGATCAGTTAACAGGCCATAAGAGATCCTCCGACACGTTATATACACCACTCATCAATCTCCCCTTCGAGTGCTCGGGTTACCCCCAGCTTGATTTTTTAAATGACAATTTGCGGTCGGTTGGCAATTAAATGTTTATGTTACTTTTCACACTGTGATTTCGTTATGGTTATTGGTTGTCTCTCTGGCTTTATTTTCTTAACCGATCGGTTGATCATCATGATCGGCTGGCTATAAAAAGATGTGTATGTGCCGTTATATGAGCCCGAAATGTTACTGATTTATGGACAGTGATCGGTTTGTTGGCCTTTTCCAGTAACAGAAACAGAAACAGATTTTTAAAGTGTGTCCAACAAAGAACCAGAAAGAGAACGTAAATTAAACGGAGGACAGAGAGGAAGAAAGACAAAAGATGTATATATCTTGTGTACTTATATACTTAATATATATAATGTCTGCCGGTCTTTATATGTGCTTCATCCAGCAAGCAAATTATTTGATATGTGCAAAGGGAAGGAGCTGAACAGTTGCAGACCGAACCCGGCCTCAAGTGGGATACACGGAGTCGCTGCCTGGAACCCAGTCTGAGTCGCAGGCTAATTTAAGCGAGGACAACACCTCAACTCATATTTAAAGGCAGCTAAATCAGAACGTATATGTGTGCGCTTATGTGGAAGCCCGAGTCTCGGACTGGAACTCTGCAGCTCTGGGATTCGGAGCAGGAGATGGAGATGAAGATGGAGTAGGAGTCGGAGGCGGAGGCGGAGGCGGAGGTGGCGGCGGTTGGGGTCCGCAAGTCCCCAAGTCACCCAATGCGTTGTGGATGACGCCGTCGCTGTCTGCTCGGTTTGTCTTTGTGTCTGGCCCGCAAAAAGCGAGGAAAAAAGCAAATGAGAGGAGCTATATTCCATGGGATCGATTAGGGAATATCCTGTGAATCTATAAATAACCTAAAAAATAAGGGGAAATTTATGAATAAAATTTACTTTGAGTTTTGCTATTAAATAAAAAAATGTGTTTTTTAACTACTTAAAAATTCCTACATTTACTTCCTTTCTATGTGAAATATTCTTAACTACCTACAACCCTTTAAAACCTTAATTTCCCCAAAACCTATATACCTCATCTTTTTCCAGAACCCACTCAGAAAAAATTAAACACATAAGTAAATGAAAAAAAGTGAAAAAAGAGTATAGAAAAGAATAAAAAATATACCACAAAATAAAATAAAATTACAAAAAAAACACAGGCAGCAACAGCGAAATCGATGCAGCCGGCAAAGTTAAAAAAAAAAACAAAAACAACCGAATAAAAATGAAATAAAGCAAGACAAAACACAAGACAAAAAAACGGAGGGAAAACGAAACCGAAAGAGCCAGCCAAAGGCGATGAAGAGGGACCAGCGGGGCGTATGAGTGATATCAGAGAGCGTTGAACAATGAACCAAGTCGAGGGCCAAAGGCAGCGAAATTAAGAAACCAACAAATTCATCCAGAAAAGTAGTCAATAAAGTGTCGACAATGCGCACAACAACAGCAAATATCAACAGAAACAACAGGGGAAAAGGCAGCGTATAAAAAAGCGAATAAAAAATAAGGAAAAAAAGCTTGAAAATAAAAGAAGACAGCAACAACAACAACAGCGACGACCACAACGAAACCGTCAAAAAGCAGCAGGCATAAACAGCAGGCCAACTGGCCACCAAGTCAACACACATTTACACGCAGATAAAAAATTATAACAAAATATAAGGCTTTTGTGGGTATTTTCTGAGGTTTTTTGGGCCTATTAAGGTTTGTTTTTTTATATACAGAACATATGGTTATGTAGTAATTAATAAGAAACATCGAAAAAATTCTTAAAAGAAATGAAATCGAAGTTATTTTCTGTAATATCTTAATTTTCTTAAATTATGGTCTTTAGTTTTTCATAAGCCAGAATCTAAAAATATGTTATGAAAATTCACCAAGTTAAATCACACTAAGATAAATACTAAATTATTTTCGGTGTACTTATAATTATACATATGATAAAATATTGAAAATGCTGGAAAACCTGGTATATACTTACAGGAGAGGCTCAGTCTAAAACTTTCATAAAAACCCCTAAACTTAAAAACAGTTTCATATATTTTCTAACTAATTTAAATTATGATTTCATTTTTTCTCTATCTAAACTAATGTTTAACTTAATTTATTTCCGTGTACTCACATACGCACACACTAAAAACAATAAAGTAAAGTTTTGTGGAGGATGATGGAGGCAAGGCAAGAAAATCAATTGAGCGATCAAGTGTCTTGAGGCGAAACAGAAGGTGGAATAAATAAAACAATAACGATGATAATGAAGTTAAAGTGAATTTTTGATGAATACGCCGACGAGGCGTGTCCCCAGTAGAAGAAGAACAGAAGAACCCAAAACAAGCTATGCCCAGGGTGAACCTGAAAGCACAAACTCTGAAGTACGCCGGACATCCGGCCGACGTAAGAAATGAATTTCAATTGAGAACACTAAAGCTGGGAGATACATTCGAGAAATTACAGAATTACAAAGGAATCATATTTATTTATTATTGTTATCTATTGTAAATTTAAAATATATTTCAAGTTGTTTTTAATTTTTTTTTAAAGAGTCAAGTGAATATTTTACCAAGTTTGATAAATATTTGTCCTTAGTTTTAAATACAATTTAAAATGATAAAAGAGCTTATAGGGCTGATTACCTTGAAAATAAATCCTTGTTTAAAAAATAATTGAGCTTAACCAAAGAATTATTTAAAGATATTTAGTATCTATATATATTGAACTTCCTGCCTTTTCGTGTTAAACACTTGCATATTTTTGGCTTAAATTTATCTCCACCAAAATAGGATTGCTTTTTAGCATTTATTAGCAATTCAATTAGCTAAACTACCCGGCAGGTGGAATATAAAATCCGAAAAGAGATCAACACAAGTCAACGATGTCGCCGATGTAAATTTCACAAAAGCTCAAACGGAACACACGCAAATTAGCAAAGTGTCAAAAAGTTTCATGGGGAGGAAAGGAAAAGGGAAATGTGAGGGGGGACAAAGGAGAAGCACAAAGTTTTCTTTGATGTTGTTTCAGTTGCTAGTTGCTACCTAAAGGAGGTACAGGAATTTTAGATAGAGCTAGTCTTTATAAATAATACCCTTTAAAAATATTAATTTCATTTAGAACATTTATTCTAAAACGTTTTTGTAAATATTATAAAAGTTAAGAGCTCTAAAATCCTTTTTTTTTAATTTATTTTACATTACATAACAATTAATCTAAGAAAATAAAGATACTGCTGGTCTCTTTGTGATTTATTTTCTTTGAATATTCTAAGCTTCACAAATTTCTATGAATTTCTTATAATAAAAAACCTTCAAAGGGTATTTCCCCATTTTACAATACCTTCAAAAACTCACCTGTTTTCTGAAAAAAACTTAAAGTTCACTTGACATGCGCGCTCTGCCCAAGAAAATGGTAAGGAGACTGGGTTGAAGACAAGTTTAGTTGGCGACAACTTTCATGGCGCGAGGTCACAGAATTTCCACAAGGTTTTTCTTTCGTCCCTTCCTTCCCCCCCTTTTCTTCCATCACAATTTTCCACTTTTCGCTTAGAAGCAGAACAAGTGCAAGAGGCAAAAACTGAAGGCACGATAAATATACTATAGAGCGAATAAAATAAAATGATATGGGTACGGGGAGCCCATCCTCTCTCTATATATGCTCACTTGTGTGTGCGATGTTTGCATTGGTGAGCTTTGGAAGTTTGATATTTCCTTTTATTGAAAATGCACTTTGGTGCCATGTAAACTTTGCAATCAAAGTCGAAGCGATATAGGGGGGTGGAGGGTTTGGGGATGCGGCTGAGGGCCATAATGTGGGGTGACTGCCACGTCTAACGATATAATGGCAACGACGACGGCAACCAGACATTAAAAGAGAGAACTATTTATGCACTCTGAGATGTATTATGGGTATTTAGGGATTTTATTTAATTTTATTGAGTGTTATTTAAATTAATTAAATTAATTTATAAATAATATTCAATTATTTTTGAATTTTGGAAGGATTTTTCCTAACACGATTTCTCGTCAGCTTCGGTTTTTATATACAATAAAAGACTTGACTTAATTTATTATAAATTTTAAAAGACTGACCAATTCCTGCACTTTAAGTTATATTTTTTAGGCATATAAGGATTTGAATTATTTATTTGAATAAATAAAATTATTTCGTGAATAATACCTATTTTTGAATTTGTAAAGGATTTTAGATACTTCGAGGTCTACTATAAATAATTTAATACTTAGCTGTATATTATAATATGTTATATAGAAAGCATTCTCAAGACCGTTTTCAATCAATTTTCAAATCTCAATCTTTTTAGTTGTTATTATAGCTACAATTAACCTTCTTATAATGATAATAAAATTTCCTGCAGAATATTTTCTGCATAATGTTAATTTTCATGTTACGGTTGGAAAAAATTTTCCCCCAGTGCATTTGCCATCGCATACTGCCTTTGGGCTGCTCCTTGCGCTCTATTCGGTTTGACTTTCGGATTGCACACATCGCAGGAGGCATAAATAGAGCCCCCCAATAACAACGACGACACAGAAGCAACATCTCCACATAGCCAGGGCTTCCTATTTTTAGTTTTGCATTCCGCAAATGTCGGTTCACCCATTCGCTTTACCTGTCTCCCTATCCCGATGCCTATCCCCATCCCTATCCCCTTCCCTATACCTAGCCCCAGTCCTGCACCCTTCCCCGATTCTCTTGATTCTGTGGCGGAATTTCCAGCAGTTTTGTAACTCGTTTTCATTTTATGATTTCTGCCTTGGCTTCTGCGGGCAGAAGCCACCGCTCTGATGTCGATGCTGATGTAAACTGTACTGGGAGAGGCTGCCCCCACCAGCACCACCACCACCTGACCAAGCCGTCGCCTGTCGAAAAATGCCGCCTGGTTCCCTCCCAGGTTCTGGGTTTCGGGGCTTCAGGGCTCAGAGGCTCCCCCTTTTTTTTCCACCGCTTTCCCTTGCTTCCTTTTTTCATTCCCCGCCTTTTTTCCGGGGCCTTTCCGCATTTGGTTGTTGGTCTGCCACATGCAGATTTTTCAGCCTCGATTTCAGCTTGGTTTGGTTTGGTCAGCGATGCTGTGACTCCATCGGAATGAAGCTATATACGAGCACTTAGTGAGTAACGAGTCACAGTTCAGGAGAAGAGTCACTTATTGGGGAGTATAGAAAACTTAACGTAAGGATTAATGTGATTTTTATTTGTAATGAGTTAGGATTAATGCCTTTAAGATATTTTTAAGATATTTAGTTAGTTCGAAAATATATTGCAGTTTTAGAAAAAGTTATAAAAACTGTAAGTTAACCAGAACTTATTAATCTTTTTTTTTATTAATCAAATTCTAATAGTTACACAGTTTTAACCATAGTTTCCCCTTTACTTGAGCTTGAAGTTTACCATTAAATCACTTCATTTCCTCATAGACTTGTTTGTATAATTACTTTGTATGCACAAACTCGTTATTTATTAATCCTCAAGGTCGCTGCTAGCCAGTTGTGGCCGCATCTCGGTCTCTCTGCTCAATTTCCAACCCCTTCTTATCATTCGGCTTTTGCTCGTTGCACTTGTCAACATGGCCTCTCGATCAATGATTTTGGGATTTGTTTTCTGTGGCCTGGGCTCTCGATTAGGGTTGGGTATTCTGTGGGAGTGAGGACTATTTGTCAGCCGCCCCGAAGCCGAGGCCCCATTCTCAAACTCAATGAGCTGCCATTTTCCTTTTGTTTAGCGGGTGTTAGGGAGCATTTTCCAGGGCCTGGGTCTGGGCCTGGTGAGAAGATTTTGTTGTGGCCTTTTTGGTTGCGAAGGGTTCGCTGGCCTCTCCCTCTCTGCTCCGTTCCCCCCGGAAAATATGACTCTGGGCTGGGGCTTCGCACATGCAATGATTGCAAACAAAGCAGGCACACAACACACGGAACCAGACAGCAACCACCCCAACCCAAACCCCAATCCCAACCCCAGCTCTGGCCTCTAGCTCCAACTTCCACCATATCCTTGTATGTATGTGCGTAGTCCTGGGTAGTCCTGGCATATTGTTATTGTTGCTGCTGCTCCTGCTGCTGCTGTTTGCATTTCACCTGCAACGTCGCGTCGCATAAAATGCAATG
The DNA here is from genome assembly GCA_008042675.1 of Drosophila seguyi. Taxonomy (NCBI): domain Eukaryota; kingdom Metazoa; phylum Arthropoda; class Insecta; order Diptera; family Drosophilidae; genus Drosophila; species Drosophila seguyi. Next base: position 80,298 of record VNJU01006808.1, on the reverse strand, counting down.
AACCCTCTCAATCCGCACAAACAACGAACAACATTCGAGACTGGCTGCGGATAGAAAACTTTATGCGAGTCGAGAGTGTGTATGTGCAGGCAGGGCGGCGGGCATGAGCAGGTCCTGATTGAAGTTGTGCATTTTTCCCCTCCATTTCCAGTCTATTTGCTTTTACTTTTTGCCATCGCCACATCCTTCGGCTGCAATGCAATTCTATTAAACAAAAGCGCTAGCAAAACGAGCTTTTAAAGGAAGGGCACAAAAAGTAAACTGAAAGTCGTTATAAAGTAAGGATACATTAAGTTGAACATTTTTGTGAAATTATTTAGAGGGTTTTAGTAATTAATTAAAAATATTAGGGAACCTGCGGCAATATGCCAGAAAACGCTAGAAGAATGAAGTAGGAAAATCCCAGTGTAGTAAGTTAATATTCTGCTCCTAAAATGTAATTTATTATAAGAATAGAGCTTTAAAATATTTCAATTAATCACAGCATTTTACTGTTCAAATATTTTATCACTTACAGTGAAAATTTAATTATAATTTTCGAATATTTCTTAAGTTCTATGATAGATTAAATCTTTAAAGTTCATAGCTTGAAGATTAATCCCTTGCCTAACTAAACACTCACTTAACAACTCTCTGGTATGAAAACACCTTCTAGCAATCTGCTTCCATTAACTTTTCCTCATTTTTTTCACTATATTTCCTATTTTGTGAAAATAGTTAAAAGCTTTGAAAGGTTTTATGGCTCAGCTGCGTTTCGCGGTGGTTTCGCTGGTCAACTCTGAGGCGCACCTCCCATAAACATCATGCAACTCTTTTTATTTTCTTTGTGTTTATTTGTTTTTGTTGTTGTTGGTTTGTTTTTTTTTTAGGAGAAACAATAATAATAATGAAATAATATGAAAATGTCTGGGCGCTGGGCTTGTGCGCATTGGAAAGTTGCTTCCCCGACTGCTGTCAACTCTGGCTGTGCCCCCCTTTTCCCCTTTCTACTATTTTTTCTCACTTTGAAAAAAAAATATAAAGAGAGATATATATATTTTCCCCCGTTTTTTCCTATTTTCTCTGCGGCTGCGCGGGCGGCTTTTGGCTTTTGGCGGTTCGGTCTTTGAGTGATGCTTCGGTTTCATAACTAACCGTTTCTGTGTTGTCTGTGTTTTTCAGTCTCAGTTTTCAGTTACTCATTTCCCATTCCGCGTTTGTTGGCGTTGGGCTTCTTCTTATTCAGTAAGTGTAGGTAATGTTTACCATTTCCGCTTGTCGCTTCGCCAACGGCGTGGGTACAATGAAATTTCGTTTCGTGAACTACAAAAAAAAAGCTGAAAAAAAGAAAAAGATTCGAAAAAGATCAAAAAAACACACTAACTATTTGGAGTTGAGGGAGGGGCTTGGGGTATGAAAGGGTACGCGTTATATGAAATGCATGTCAACGGTTTTTTTCTGGTAACACGGCCGCCAAAATCCCATTTACCTAACAGTAAAGTTAAGCCAAAAACAGTCATAAAAAAAAAATAATATAAAAAAAAATGCGTGCCAAGGAAAAAGAAAGTAAGAAAGGGTTTGATAGAAGTTAGGAGAAAGGTTAAATAAAAATAGTATATTAAAACAAAATAGTCCTGGACTTAGTTAAAATACTTACAATGAAAGATTGAATATAACAATTAAGTTTATTTTATACTCTACAGCGAAAACACCTTTAAGATATGTGTCAATAGAATGGAATGCAAGATACCAGTAAGGAAAATAAAATTTCCATGAAAAATCGATGCTTGACACTGCAAATTTTAGATTTGTTGATTGGTTTTATGGCTTTTATTGTGCCTGGGGATATATGCGGTAAATGCTTTAGTTTCAGTTGAACGATTTTTCAAGCAGCCAGCAGGCATCAGAACAATAAGCACAGAAATATAGCAACAATTTGCAAATGCCTGGCTAATTATTTCAAATTTTCATTCTGATTCAGATACGGGTCTCAAGAGGCAGTTGCTGATGCTGTTGTAGTGTGATTTTTGTTGCAGCAACGCCAGCAGCAGCAACCTGCTGCAATGTGGCAGAAAATCCAGGAATAATGGGTTTCGAGACTTGAATACCCTGTGAATGTTGCTAATAGGTATTATATAATAAATCGTGAATTATAATATTCAATAAGCTTAAAATATTTCAAGAATCAATTTTAATTTAATTAAATTTAATACATAATTTGTATACCCTTGCAGTGTTATAATTTAAGTCAGAAGTTTGCAACGCAGTGAAGAAGACATTTCTGACCCTATAAAGTATATATATTCTTGATCAGCATCAACAGCTGAGTCGATCTAGCCATGTCCGTCTGTCCGTCTGTCCGTTTCTACGCAAACTAGTCCCTCGGTTTTGAAGCTATCTGAATGAAACTTGCAGATAGTCTTCCATATGCTCTCACTACTTTATAAGTCGGAACAGGCTGGATCGGACGACTATAAAATAAATCTATCTAAGCCAATTTTCCACATATTTTCATAAAATTTGTGACATGGCCATTTTGTATTATTCCAGAATTTCAGTTTTAATTTGATCAAAATCGGACCATAGGAATATTTATATATCGGTTTGGCTTTGTTGCTTGCAACATTATTCGCCAGCAAAATTCTGCACTGGCAACATTTATTTTATGACAGTACCCGAGAAAGCGAAAAAGTCAGAACATTTTTCTTCTTCTTCTTCTAATTACTGAAAGGGTATTTAAACTTCGGCATGCCGAAGTTAACTTCCTTTCTTGTTTTTAATATATTTAAAGGTGTATGTTAAGTTGATAATAAGAAGATAAATATAATTTTCAAGTAAAAATCTTTGTAAAGGCGTAGTAGTTAATATTTTTATTAAGTAATTTAAACATTTCTTACATATATTATTATTAATTTTTATAAATAAATTATAATACTTTATAAATACAAAATAATACTAATATTCATTTTAAATACAAAATAATTTGAATTAATAAATTCTTTTAATAAATTTCACTTATTGATCCTTTTCTAATAATTAATTGATTTTTTTTGCTTATATATGTGCATATTGCAAAAACATCAAATATATTTCATAAGTCGTATTTATTTTAAATTTACTCTTACAAATTTCGTAAGAAATATATTTAATAGCCCCATCAACCTATTGAACTATCAAAACAACATCGGGTTCAGTTGGCCCAATTATTTTGAAACATATTTCATATGCCAGCAGCAACAAAAAATAATACAAAAGTTAGTTACGTTTTTTTTTTCTTTATTTTATATGTTTCTTGGTATTGTTACCACTACTGTTGTTGCTATTGTTGTTGTCATAACTGTGATCTGTTGTTGTGCTCAAAGCTGCTGTCCGGTGAAAGTAATCAACAGCAGCAACATCAACGACAGCAGCAGCAGCCGCAACAACATTAAGGCAAGGTAAACAAACTAAAAAGAAGGGGATGTAGAATGTTATACACTTGCCAAAAAACATTAAAATATTTAATCTAGGAAGTAAAGAATAAGGAGCTAATTTTATTAAAAATAAAAACAAAGATAAAGCCCATCAGGAAAGGCTTTAAAATATAAATCAGGTAAGCGACCTTCAAAAAATTCAGAAAATTATGAAGATGTTCAACCTACTTAAGTTATATAAATGATTTAAATGGTTTATAAATATTTTAATTAATGTATAAGTATTATATCTTTATATTATATCCATTAAAACTAAAATCCATAAAATCTAAAAAAAATCCCAAAGATACTTGACCAAAAAGAGCACCCAGAAAACCAGATACGATTATGAAGATTTCTAATTGAAATCGGAGAGAAAATAAATAAGGGGGCGGGGGAAAGGGTGAAATGAAATTTCATTAAAAGCGTTTGCACAAATAAAATAAATGCTACAAGCAAAAAAAAAAGAAACAAAAAGAGTAGAGTAGAAGAGAGGAAAATAAAAAGAGAAGAGCAACAGAGAAGCGCGGGCAGAAAAAGAAACTGAAACGAGGTCAAGCGAGGTCAACTCATTTCATGTACCCAACCCGAACTACTTCATACTCTACTAAATATTCGTATGACGACGACGTCGGCGAGCCGGAGATTCATTTATGCCACGAGCAGTGCCCTTGTGTGCGTGAGTATCTGTGTGACGGGGCATTCGAACTGCAGTCAACTTTGGAACGCCAAGTTTGCCAGGCATACACTCTGGGGTTAAGAGGGGGATTTTGGAAGGGGGGGGCTTGGTGGGTCTGCAGGGGGTTAACGGGGACTTCGGGGGCGCTCTTCAGGGTGTTCAGGGGGCGGTTGGTGGGTGTGGCCGGGGCATAAACTAAATCAAACAAAAGGCAAAAAGCCGAGGAAAAATGTGGAGCGACGATGGGAGCACTTCAATTGAGTTTTACATAGATTTGTTGCCGTTGGTTGCAACAGATACTCTATCGAAAGTGTATTATGAATATCATTTAAATAAATTATAATGATTAATTACCAATTAATATATTTTATACTTGAATTTAGTAAACAAAATTAATGTTATTTTAAGGGGTTGGCCTGAAGGTTTTTAAATATTTTGTACTAGTAATTGCATTTTAATTAATTTGTTAATTCATATTATTTTAAAATAATAATTTAAATTATAATTTCTGCAAAAAAAAATTGTATAAATAAAATTAACCAAAATAAAATCCTAAATATATTAGTAAATAGAAAAGTGTATTGTCAATTTCGCTTCTCTCTGTTGCTGCTTTTGCTTGGCAGTTGCTTTTTGGCGTTGCTTTACTTTTGTTGTTGATTTGATTTCCAACTATTTCTTTATTTTTCCCCTATTTTTTCTTATATTTTTCTCCTCTTTTTTTTGAGGGCACTCGCAATGGCGACAAAATGGACAACAACGGGCAGCAGCAGCGACAAACAAACAGCGACAGAAACTCGTTCGCTCGTGTTGCTGTTGCTGATGTTGATGTTGCTTCGGTGTCAGGGCAGCAGCAACATCGCAGGCAGCAGGCCGCAGCAGCAGCAGCAACAGCAGTCATGACTTGGCAAATGCGCTCGCCAACATTATCGTCTTGACCATCTCGTGAACTTCATTTGCAAGCGTTGCTCAGGGGGGAGGCAGCTACAGCAGTGAAAACGGGCTGGAAAAGCGGGGCAAGTGGGCGGGAAAACTGTAGAGGGGGAGAAAAAGAGGTGAGTTCGCTGGGCAAACATATTTCAGTTTGACTTTTCTTCTTGTTGTTGGTGCCGCAGCACAGCAAGTGTTGCCAACTTTATGGCATTTACAAACACAATTACATTAGCTTCTTTGCGGGCTTCTCTTTAATATACAGAGAAAAAAAATGTAATTATATTTACATGAATTTAACTTAATTAGGCTTCATACTAAATTAATAAAATATTAAATAAAATAATTAAGATAATAAAGTTGCCTTAGGGTAAGCTTATTCTGGGTTTGTGTATAAGGTTTGGCCTGTTACTTATTCATTATACTAGTTCCCTTAGAAATGAAAATATAAATAATACAACATTAATATAATTTAAGATTTACAAGACAATACAAATTTATTTTTATTGTTTATACTTAAATATTATTATAAACAATCAATCAATTCTTGATAATTTAATTATAAATGACGTAAAGTTCATGGTACTGGCTTTATTTTAAAATTTAAGCTTATCCAATTTATTGCCACATTTTCTCTCTGTGTAATAAAGCTGCCTCTTCATCTTCTGCTCCGTTCGGCTTTAGCTTTGCCGTTAGCTTTTTGCAATTGCCAAGAGAGCGATAAAGCAGCAGATGGAAGTTGTTTGGCGATGATGAGTTAACTGTTGACCAAGTCCGCAGCTAATTTGCATTCGTTTGCCCGCAGATCTTGCCAAATGCAAGAGCTGTAACTGTATATATCTGCAAAAGTCGGGAGTGCCATGAAACAGAGTTTAAGCTGAGTAAATATATCAATCGACGGATCAGGGGGGTACCATAAGAAGAGGATAGGAAGTGCTAAGTGATTTAAAAGAGAAGAAACTGTTCAATTAGTTGTGCATTTCGATGATTTAAATTTATTGCTTTTAAAGGCAGGTTAAGAAAATTAAAAAACATAATTAAATCTATTTACAGTTAGGCTAAACAATTGTGTTAAATTTAAGATATTTTAAAGAAGATTTTATAATTATTCTTTGATCCTTATAAATCCCTTGACTTATGTCCTAAACAATATTCTTAAGGAGTAACCTTGAGTTTCAACCCATTTGCTGAACAAAAGATTCTTTTGTCTAGATTACAACGAGTATTAATCTCCATTAAATAAAGTCGACTTATCCTTTGAGGTAACTTTCCCCCCTCTTTGACGACAGCTGATTCCTTGAAGGACCTCAGTGCCCCCCTCGAATTGGCATCTGAACAATTATTGACACGTGCTCGAGCCTCCACAGCAAACAGAAGAGCAGAGAATAGGGGAGCAGAGAGCGGAGCCCGAGGAGCGGAGAGAAGAAAGGACATCATCCCCCCTTTTTCCTAACCAAGATGCATTTCCGGGATCTTCAGCTGTTGATTCGTCCGCCTGCTGTTTTGTTTTGTCGATATTATCTGCAATTAAATACTCAATGCACAGTGCACAATGCACACAAGGGACTGACGAAACAAGTAAAAATTTCAATAACTAAAAACGCACATGTCCTTAGCAGCGATGGCAGGAACCAAAAGAAGGACGATGATGAGCCGGGCAGATGTTAAATTAAATTTTTGTGGAGCGCGTCCTGCTGCGTCACACACAACAAACACAGACACTCCATTCTCGAGGACTCGAGATCACCCGGGGCCCGGGGATCCTGCATATGCCCCGAAATTATCCCCTAAATGCCGCCTGTCAATCGCCAGGGGAGCTGAAGAGCGAGGGGAAAGAGAGCGAGGATTGAGAAGAGAGAGAGCAGCAAGGAGTAGAGAGAAGCAGCGAGGAGCAGGAGAAGCAAGAGAAGCTTCCTGCGCAGTTTGCGGCTCATCAACGTCTTTAATCTGAGGGTCTCGGGGATCTGTTTGTTATCCTTCAACCCTCAATAACAGGATCCTTAAGGTTGCTACTTCCCTCTCTTATTGCCTCACAGCACATATCTCTCTCCCACTCGCTGCGCTAATTGGTTGCCTCTGACACGCGTTATAGGTTTTTGAGTAGGCAACTAACACACGAAAGGTGTATCTGAAACAAGGCACTGAAAAAAATATTGTAAATGAAAAATCTAGAGAAAATAAAGGGTAAAACTGCTCAACAAACTGAGATTTTTAAAAAATAATTTTTCATAAAAAGAAAACAACTAAATATTTGAAGTAAGCTTTATATAAAAGTATTTTAGTTCCCGCAGAAATATAATTAAAATATTTTCTCTCTCATCTCCTTTTTAGAATTAATTTTTCTCTCCGTGTAATCAAAGTAACCCCCTTCTATCTTATCTCTCCCTTACCTACCTACGCATTCGAATACCCATTTCCACTCACTCCCATTTTCTTTGCCCCTTAACACATTTTCACATTCTTGGTGTGTTCTTGTTGATTTCCCTCAGAGAACCAAAATGAAAAGGTGCCACAGCAAGAAGAAAGCATTAGAGTGGCATTTCTTTTATGAATGGATCGCATTTTCTTTCTTTTCTTTTCCCTCTTTGATTCCTCCTCTGTTCGTTCTGTGTTCTTCTTTTCCCGGGAAATTGTTGGAAAACTTTGCCCGATCGCCGATTGTCGTGTGTAAACAGCGTGCAAAGCGGTCATAAAAATGGTGCGGCCAGCGGCACTCGAGGTCACATGATTAGTGTCACATTAGTTGCAGGAGTCGGGGCGAGGTTCTGAATGGGGAGTGAGTGATCGGTCAGAGGGAGGGGTGAATAAGAGGCCGTCGGCTTTATATCAAAAGCGGAACCGAGGGGAGGTTCTTTACAAACTCGAGTTGTGCATTATGACATAACTAGATAAATATATATATAAAATAAAATAAATTATTGAGAGATGATCGGCTAACTAATTATCTTAGAATGTCCGATTTGGTGTAAAAAATGAATTATATTATGGAGCAATTATAGTTTCATTGTCATGAAAAGAAAATATCTTAACCTTCAAATAAAATTGGCATTTTTTAAGTCAGCAAACTAATTACCGTTGAATGACTGATTTAGTGTGAAAAACTATGGTATGGAACAAATCTAATTTTCTTATTATATGAATCGATATTTATATAACGTATATATTTTAAACTGCTGAGAAAAAATATAAATAAATAGAAAATATTTCATTTTATATTATATATATGTAACGATCTATTCAAATAATAAACAAAACAAGAGCATATTTTACTAAAATTTTGAACGTACAAATCGGTGATGTAATATCAATAAACTATGTCGTATAATTATAATATAGTAGTATGGATGCGTGATGCATTTATATAGGCTTTGGGCATAGTGGCTTATCGGAGGGACACTTACCCCGATGCTTGACCCAAATACCTGTAAAATTATATAAATATAGTGTCTAGTATTAAAACGTTTTATCATATAATTACCTGGCATTCCCTTTTCTATTCGCTTACAAGAATAAACATCTAAAACCAGATCATTGAAAGCATTGTAATAACACTCCGGTGTAATTCCACAATAAGGATCAGGTTTATAGGGTATATCTCTAAAGCATTTACTCCAAGCGTTTATTTCCGTCTAAAAATCATAACACTTGCATTGAGATTTTAATAAAAAATTATTATTAACTTATCCAAAATAAGAAATAGAATACAGATCTTCATGACACTTACGTTTTGTTTTTCCTGACTGATAAATAGGCTTTTATAGATGAGGAGACTAATAAGCTACATAATTCTGATTTTGTGTGAAAAACAGAAAATATTCTGAAACAAATGCAGTTTATAGATCAGGAGACTAATAAGCTACACAATTCTGATTTAGTGTGAAAAACAGAAAATATTCTGGAACAAATCCAGTTTGTCGTTATATAAATAATTATTTATATAATATATATTATATAACTTATGGCTTTCGCATATCAGTAATTTGTTTCCCATTACAATTACTCAAACAAAAATTTTCAAATATCTCTCTAATTTCTTAAAATTTGCATACAATTATTTTCCATTTATTTTTTTTCATATTATGTACTATTTAAGATGCAACATTTGCGCATGGTGGCTTGTCCCTAGGACAGGGTCCTTTCTTTGTTGACGAAAAGTCTGTAAAATAATATTCGTAAAATGTCCGGTAATATAACCTTCTCTTGGCATACTAATACCTTGTAGTCCCTTTTCTTTGCGCATACAAGAATGAATTTCTAATTCGGCACGATTAAAAGCATTCACATAACAATCCGGTAGAATTCCACACATGGGATCCATAATAAGCGGAACAGGCAGTTTTTCGCATTCACTTATTTCTGCCATTGTCTTGCTCATACCTGAAAATTAGAAGCCCTTAAAGAAAATTCCAACTTAATGCCTGGAAACTCACCCAAAATTAGAAAAATTATAAAGATTTTCATGATGTTCAAAGCTTCGGGTTACTTGAGAGATTAAAGGCCTGGATTGAAAACAAGGCTTTTATAGATCGGCAAACTAATTACCGTTAAATGTGTGAAAAGCAGTTAAATATTCTGAAACAAATCCATTTTCTCTTGATATATATCAATACATACATGGATGATTTATTAACGAATATTTTTGTAAAAATTTCAATTACAGTGCAGATTTAACCGCATTAAATCTGTTGAGTTAACTTTAATAATCAGTTAGATAGTTGAATTTCCAAATAAATTTCAGATGACTTAACTCCTGAAATATATATATAAAATAAATGGTTTATTTTTTATTTTGTATATATTACTTTTAAGTATTTAACATAAACTCGCTTCTCCCGCCTTGATCACTTACTCTATATGATCACTGAACCAATAAGCTCACCTCTCTCATTGATCAAATTTTCCCAGATCGTTGCAAATGTATGTCAATTTCTGTTAAAATACCCCATAATAGCTGCATAATATTATGCCTGGTTAGGTACTAAGTCCATAATGCGGTTATTCAGGCCGGTGTATGTTGTTTTTTTTTTTTTCGTCTTGGTCCTATGAAGGAAGCCGCCGTGACAGATGTTAAACCGCATCAGGCTCCTGGGCACAAGTAGGACCTCATTGCCAGCCTGTCGAGTGCAGCTCTCCGCTCTTCAGTTTTGTTTTTTAACCCTTTTCGGAAGCGGAACTTCCCCTTCCCCATCTACATATATGGAAAAAAAGGAAAAGGGGTGACAAATGCCTCATATTCGAACTCAATTCGAAAGCGATCGCCAAGCTTACCCAGCGGGCTAATCAATCGAATGAATGTCTTCCCAATCAAACCACAAATAAATTGAGAACAAACGCAAAGGAAAAAAAAGAAAGGCCACCGAAAAACAAGTTGGAAATCTTTTTTTTGTTTTCCATTTGGTCTTTTTCCTTTTGTTTTTCAGTTGCAACGTCGACGACGACGACGCATCATTAAAATATTTTCCACTCTTCGGCTGGTTGTGTTTTGGTGTTAAATCAACCACTTGAACGAAATAAAATCTTTCTCACAGTCCGCGGTCGCACAATGGGAAATTTGGGGGAAGGGGTCCGTCTTCTGGTCTTCTCCTCCGAGGGGCAAACAAATTATGAGAACGTTCGGGATCAAGACGCGAAGAATGTTTTCTTATTTATTTTTTTTCTCTGGGTTTCTCTGGTGGGTTCTCTCTGTTTCTGGTCTTGTGTTGTTCGGCATTTGTCGTTGTTGTTAAATTGATGACAACAACATCAAAAATGCTGAAGCGTGCGCTTCAAAATGTATCTGAAGGCACTGAAAGTAATATATTAAGAAGGGGTAACCTTTGAAATATATTATTTAATTTCAAGATAATGTTTTACTTGCATTTTTTCAAAGGTGTTTTATTAAATTTGCATTCAGACATTAAACTAAGTAAAGCCTAAACATTTTATTACAATTTTTTAAGACTTCTATTACCCATTTCTTTCGGTGCAATTCGTATGAGATACCAAGCCAAGCCTCGAGATACATTTCGGTGTTGCGCTGACCGTTTTGCGTATCCGTGACGATTTCTCGTTTACCTGTGCGACACAGACCCAAAAATCGGACAATAAATCAATAATCAAGCCACAGAGAGAGCAAGAGCAGACGAATGGATGGATGTATGGCTGGACAGACGGATGGATGGATGGATGGATTGGCTCGGATCGGAGGCGAGGACCGGGGCCTTATCATCATTATTCAAAGCGAGCCACCAACGCCGCCGCCGACATCGCCGTCACATGGAAATGGGAATAGAAATAGAAAATAATAATAATAACGAGAACAACAAACAGAGACCGAGGGAAAACAAAACAAAATTGAACAGAACAGAACCAAAGCGAACAAAAACAAGTTCCAAGAGTTTCTAAAAGCCATAAAACGACGACGAGTTTTGATTTGATTTTCGAGATCCAATCGACTGGCATAGAACACATGTACTACGAGTATGTAAAAAATACATTTCAATTCACACTCGCCCAGCGGACCTGGTTCCATTAAAAAAGCCCCCAGACGGACCATCGACCGACCCATCCAAAATGCGTGGATGCTGTGGGAGAGAGTTGGGTTCTGGACAGAGACCTCGACGGAGGCAGCAACTCGTCATCGTTAATATCAGGTTCGGGGTCTTGGGTCCCAAGGCACGGAGAAAAATATTATATAAATAATATTGATGTAGGAATTGCAGTAGCTTTCACATTTTTCAAAGCGAAAATGTATTAAATACTACAAATTGCATGATAACTTTTCCATTTTTTAAAATGCAAAAGTTTTCTTTTACTCTTTTGAATATTTAATAGACAGTTTCTTAAATAAGAAAATTATATTTTATTAAGCTGCAAGCATTTTGACATAAATTTCTAAAGTTTGGTCATACTGAAAGTAAGTATTAATTATATGGGAAGGGCCCAATGTATTCGATATCAATTAAGAAAATATGGTTCTTCTAAATAAAAAAACAATTGGGCATAAATTTCTAAGATATACTCACACAAATATTAAAAATGATTTTAAAGTTGCATTGAATTGGGGAATAATTATATTCTAATTATATCGAAAGATTTATTTAAGTCCCACTGAAATTTTTTCAAAATTTATTTAACGTTATAAATTAAATATTTACTAAAGTCTGCACCAAATTAGTACCAAATTCTTCTCTCAGTGCTAAAATAAAGCGAAGTGAGACTGAGGGCAGTGGCAGCCCACGCCCGCGTTATGATTTTGTGGCCATTTTATAACTAACAACATTCCAGCGGCGCCGACAGCTCAGAGAAGAGCAGTCCCCTGTTTTCGAGTCCCCACATCTCCAGCTCCCAGCCCCCAACTCCATCCACTGCCATCCATCCCAGATTTCAGACCATGTCCACAGGGCCACACACATCGATGGGTTAGCCGATGATGACGATGATGACCGCTCTTTGCCGCAGGAAGCAGTTGGGGGAAAGCGAAATGCATTGGAAACGCCGCCTGGTGACAGAAGCGGGAGCAGAATCATCTCAGGCATCAGGCTATATAGAAGGAGTATATATATGAAAGGAGTGGAAAGGGGAAGGGCAATGAAAACCTGTTGGGGCTGAGACCAAAGGACGGAAAGGAGATTTAATTCCTTTGTAGAGGGGATTTATTAAAGGATATTTATATACTAATAGGTATATCCGATTTCGATAATTGTAATTGATATACTTTTATATAGTTCTAACATAAATTACTAAAATTTCTGTAAGGGATTATTAATTGATTGATTACTGAAATGTTTAATTATGTATAATAAAGATAACTTAATCCTACTTCCATCTTTCTAGGGTATTTATTACTTCGTTCATATAATCTGAGCTCTCCTGCAACGCGATAACTATAAAATGAAAAATAAATAACTCGAAAGTCATAAAACGCCTTATAATTAGGCATATTATTGCAAAGAATTTATTTATATTTCGTGGCGAAATGACTGAGATAAAAGCGAGTTGATAAGCGTATAAGGGGGCATGGGCAAAAACCTCAAGATAAACCCTTTGGGATCGGATCGTTTCGTTTTATACATAATTTAAAAGCTTATCAAAATTGGATTTTTTTATCGCTCTTCCAAGAGCAGAGATAAAGTTTTGTGTTTGTGGCGGGAAGTATTTGCAAATTGGTAGAAACTTTATGTATCTGAGGGTGAACATTTCCTTGAACTGCCGCTGAAAGATACATATCTATCTGTAGATAGTCTTTGCTCTACATTCCACACGTGTGCCAGGCGCTTATCACAAAACCATTAGATACAATTCGTAGAAGATACAGATTTTTTAGTGCTGAAAGAAAAATAGTGGGTTAAATTTTATGATATTAATTATTTTAATTTAAATAGGGATGATATTTATAAAGATAATTTTAATTAATTAATAATTAATTAATAAAATATTTGAATAACCCCTCAAAGTGATTAAGAGACTTAACTCAAAGACAAAAATAAAAATACATACATAAACGTTGAATATTTTTGCGCTTAATCCTATTTAAAATAAATTATTTCTAGTGCATTTTAGGGTTGTTTTGGTTCTACTGCCTATTTCCAATTGTCGGCAGGTCCACAAAACGGCTCACATGTTTTGTATAATTATCGTGGTTAATGTCTCCGCTCCGGCTGGCTGATAAAACCATTTTTATCAGTTCGGTTTTTTTTATTTCGTATTTTTTCTTGCTGTTTGCCTTTTAATTAAGTTGAACAAAAAAATATTGTCAACGCATTCTTTAACTTTAGCTTGGCAACAATTCCATGCCGCCTGACCTTGAGCCGAGTAACGGCCACAAAATGCGATCAGTGCAAAAGATACACAGTTGATCTGCGAATCAACTTTCAACGCAGCTCAGGCTGAAAATGAAAGTCGGAATATTTTGTTGCAAACAAAAATTTAGTTATAATGGCCTGGAAAAAAAAAAATAAAAAAAAAACAAACTGCAGGCCCGTCTCAAACGGAGTTATTATGAGGCCGAGAGCTCAAGCTTTGTTTGCCTTTCTGGCTCATGGCGAGAAACCCACATGACCAGATCGGCCCCAGATCTGCAACATTAGCCCCCAACCAACATGGCCAAATTGCAGACTGCCAGGAGTTGCCCAATCTCGGCTAAGATGCTGCATAATTAGCTATAATTTGTTGGCCGCTGCACCGGTGAGTCGGAGCAGTTAAAGTGAAAGTCCAGGCTGAACCCAAGATGGGATCATCTAGCTATATCCAGCTCCATCTCTCCACCATCTAACCATGGCCTCATCAGCCATGGCTGGATGTCAAAGGAGCAACTCGAAATTGGCGAACATGCAGATGAGAAATGCTTAGGAGAGGTCATAAAAGCATTTTGGTTTAAATGCTTCCTGCATTTTTTTAGGTGAAGTTGAGGTAAATCTATATATTAATCCAACAGATTTTTTGTATAGCAAATATATTTCCTTTTTTTATTTAACTTTAGCTTCTTTTAGAGTCTCTCTATTTTGTAAACTCAAAACTATACCTTTATTGCGTTGAGACATCCCTAAACCCTCAACCAATTTTCAGTTCCTAATTTAAAAATCTCGTTCCATAAAAAATTGTGATTTTATATGGCCCGTAGCCAGCAAAGTGAGTGATAAACGATGTCAATTTCAGATTTTATTGGAACTGGCCCGCGGTGAGCAAGTCATTGGCATTGGTCCCGGCCTCATCATCACGATCATTGTGTTGTCGTGGCGATCATTAGACTGGCCCAGAAGAATGCATTTGCATGTGGCCAGCATCAGCAGCTCCATTTCCATTTCCATTTCCCAACCTCAATCCAACTCAGAGTCTCAGTCATAGTCACATTTACAGGCATTTCCATTTCCATTTTCAGCTCGTGATCGCGGTGCGTCTGTTGCTTTTGTGTGTCAGTTGCATTTACAGCTACGACAAAAAAAAGAGAAGAGAATAAGATGCATTTCAAAGTTGTTGTTTTTTTCAGCTCTAGCCTCGACTTTTATTTTATGATCCAGCTAACGGTTTCGGGGCATTTTCCGATGATGAAAACTCTTTCTTAGACTTACAATGTCGTTGGGGTTTGATGTTTTTTCTTGTGTTTTATGAAGGTTTACAGAGAAAGAAATAATTAGAGCTGTATTTTTGAATAACATTTTCAATAATTTATTTGTTTTAAATGTTACTGTTCAATCTGAGTTTATAATAAATCAACAGCACTATAAAAAACAGACAGAAATGACTCTTAAAATATTTAAAAAAATTTTTATTTAAAGAATCTTTATTTTTTATTAAAAATTAGTACCTAGAGCTCCCTCGTTTTTTCCCCTGCATCATAGAGAATTGACTCTGTTTTAAGTACAACGATAAATCGAGAGGCTTAAGGAGCTGCTGGGTCTAGCTGTGGCAAGGGGGTCTCTATTTTAGAGGGGGAACTGGCAGAGTAACCACCCACGTAACAGACCGAAGACAACTTCATAATTCACTCAGAGAAGTTTCATCCAAAGACGGCGGCCGTCTCAATCCGAATCTCAGCCTACGGATGAATCGCAAAGTACAAAGTACATAAGTAGGTGGCGGCGGGCTATCCACGAGATACTTTCGCCGCTCAGTGTGTGCGTGCGTGCGTATTGGAATTGTGCTCAATTTCCACAAACAAACACGCACACACAGACACACACACCGTGACACTCGGGGGCCTTATCAACACAGAAGCATCATCTTGCACAGCATGCTTTTATCTCTCTCTCAGTTTGAGTCGTTTGAGAACAGGCGTTCAGCAACATCCAGCAGCTCACTCCACTCACACCGAAATCGGGGTAATCGGGGAGGGTGCGAAGTGACCGGAGGGTTTGGGGGCGGCGGGTACTGCATACTACCATATAAAACGCAGCTCTCGGGTTCTCTCGGTTCTGGGTTCTCACATCCAATGGGGTTCTCTGGGTTCTCTGTTCTCTGTTCTGGATTCTCAGAGGCTCCTCTCTTTGGTTGCCAAATATACAGAAGAGCACAATGTGCGAAAACTGGTAATGGAGGAGCTCGGAGTTGCAGAACACAAAAGCCACAGGGAAACCCAAACACACACACACACACTCATTTGGCCATCAAAAGCCAAGGGGGAAGCTCCGAAGAATGGAGGTCCGGAGCGGGACCAAGGAGCTGGGAGCCGGAGCCAGGAGCTTGGAGGTTGGAGGTTGGAGATTGGAGGGAACTTGGACCAGAGACAAGACCAAAGGAAATGAGGCGAAATGCAGTCACAGAAACAGCAGCTAAAGCAGAAGCTAACTCTGTGGACAGGAATGCCTGCTTATAGGAGACTTATAGAGGGAAATTCCAGAGGAAATTCTGAATCAAAAAATTGATTTCCCTTGAATTTGTACATTTAGATATAAGACTTAGAAAACAAAGCTTCTAGAGGTAACTCTAGGGAAAATAATGGATTTTTTCCTAATTTGTTCACTCTAGTAGGAAACTTCGAAATTAAAATTAGCAAACTCTGGATTAAGGTATAATTATTTCTTCAACTATTACATTCAAATATAGAGTAAATTCCTTTAAAGAATTATGTATATTTCTCTTTATGCTCTTAAAACACTTTTAAAATATACACAATTATATTTAAATAAATCGTGAAAATAATTTTTAGGCCTTGAAATATATTTCTTTATTTTCCTAGACTCTCGTTTAAGTAATTATTATAAAAATAACCTCTGATGAGTATCTACTGTATATAAAGCCACTGTCACAACCGGCGGATCTCTGTCTCTGTCCTCATATCTGTTTCTGTGTTGCTGTTGCGGTGCTCAGTTTTTAGTCTCGGCCACTTGGCAGCTGTGTGCCGGACTGAATTGAGCTGAGTTGAGTGTGAGCAGCTTAAAAAGCAGTGTCTGCCCACCCTCCTCCAGGCACCCCCTTTTCTCCTTTCTCTATTTTTTACCCCACAGTATTCCCGAGAAGCTTCTAATGCATCGTGGTTGCTGTTGTTGTTTGGAGCGTAATAAGCGCAGTTTTTGTTTGAAATGCGGAAGAAAGCTCTAGTAGGACATAAAGTTGTAGATTTAATACTCTTTAAGATATTTTTATTAAAATTATAATATATGTTCTTTAAGTTAAAAATAAGACCTCATAATTAAATAAAAACAAGGAACAAAGCGCTTTAAAAAGTTCTTAATATTAATCAAATATATATTAATTAGCTTTAAGGTGGAAAAAAGGGCACGTAAATTAATTATAAGAGAGTTTATTGTATTGTAAACTAATCTTTATATAAAAAATTACTACTAATAGCCCAAAATACCCTAAAAACTTTAGAACATAACTAACTTACCCCAAATATAATAGCACCCCTTGTAAGAGTATAAAAATCACGACAAACATACGGCGAGAGATAAAGGGAGAGCCAGGGGTAAGCTAGGGGAACTTGGAGATTGCACTCTGGGAATATATAAACATATGTACATATTATATAGACACTGGCAATGTCTGTATATCTGAGGGAATCATTCAAATTTGTCGAGTTTTCTTTGGGAGTAAAGTTCTCGCTGCAACTCAGTGACAATGAAGCCATTCTGGAACCCTCCAAGAATGAAGTTTTAAGAGGAGATTTTCGGTATGAGGCTTTCGGTGGGGTTTCCAGGGATTTTATATATTTATTTTTTGTTTTTTTTGTAAGCTGCTACTTTATCGCGAAACCCCAAAGTATGCACTTAACACAGTTTCATCAACTCTCGGCCCAGCTTTGCGTCTCTCTTTCCAGGGCTGAGAATATCGCTCATTTTCAATAAAAATAGCTTAAAATCGTAACAGGCGAACAGCGACCATGAAAGTGTGTGGCGAAATCCACAGAGAATCGGAGAGGGACAAAGGGGACAGAGGAGACAAGTGCCAAGTGAATGATTCTCTGGAAATTACTCGACGGCGCTCTTCCCGTTTTTAGTTTTCTGTGTTCGGTTTCGAGGAGGGAAGTGCAACGGCGACTTGAAAGTTTTTTGTGTGTGCCAAACTCTATTTTCCAAAGAGAGCTCTAAGCACTTGAAGAAAAGTGTTTTTATTCCATTTAAAATTGATTTTAGAAGTGGTTTAAATGTATATATTTAATTCTGATAAGAAATTTAGAAAATTTAGAAAATTTAGAAAATAACTTATTCTATTGAGAAAAATATTAATAAGGTTATTAAATGTTTATGCTATTAATTTCTGATGACGAACTAAAGGTTTAATAAGTTAGAGTCAAGAGTATGTGGACTCTAGGTTTATTTGGTTAAAAGTAATTTATTTCTGGGGTACCTTTATAAATTATTTATGTTATCAAGTAAATATTAAAAAGGTTTTACAAAAATTAAGACTTTAAGGTTCAATAATTAAACGTTAACTTATGATATGGTTTTTGAATCTTTCTTTCAGATCTTTTTATTTTCTGGAGTACCTTAAAAAGTTACCTAATTTCTTAATATATTATTAAAGAGCTCCATAAATTTATAAACAATTAATTTCTAATAAAGAGTTTAGGGTTTAATAAGTTAGAGTAAGGATTAATAGATTTTTGGCTTGTTTAGCTATTTTACATCTGAAGTACTGTTTCAAGTTGTTCATTTTATTTATTGAATAGAGTTATATATTAAAAGTTATATATTTTCCGGAGTCCTTTCTGTTTCCTTTTCACTCTGGAAAAATATTGATTCTCTTACATTCTAATGACTTTAATTCCTCTTCATAAAAATTATATTTTTTGACCAGTGCACTCCCTGTTTTCTTTCACAAGAGAATGCAGAGAGCTCTGCGACTGGCACTTGCTGCTGTTTTCCTGCTTTCGCGAGCGCCGCAAATGCAGATGCAGCAACATCAGCAGCAGCAGCAGAAGCAGCGGCAGTAATAGCAGTAACAGCAGCAACATCGCAGCAGCAGCAACATCTTCTCTTTGCACGATTTTACTTCCGGCTTGTGAGGGGTTTCCATGGGGGAGGAAACGAATTCCGATCCCAGTCGAGTGGTTTGTTTGGCTGCTGCATTTTTTGGAGCGCTGTGTCTGCCATTGTTGCTGTTGTCGCTGCACGTTTGCGGTCGTTGTACTCAGACTCAGTCTCAGTCCCAGTCCTTGCATTTTGTTCTGCCGCAACAGCGGATGCTGCTGCTGCTGTTTTCCCCCTGCGCATCTGTAGGTGGAGTTGTTGCTGCAACATAAGCAGCAGCAGTAAGCGGCATCAGTAAGCTGTAAGCAGCTGTCAGTATAAATGCGGACTTGAGATGTGGACGTGGATGTGGATGCCACACTCTGCTGAGTCGCCTCAATGGCATTTCGCAACCGAAAGTGTTGCTCATCGGATTCTAGATGGGAGATTAAGTGCGGTTTTGTAAGCAAGAATGCTTTGGGAGATTTGTAAATTATTTATACCCATAGGATATAGCTTTAGTTAAATTATGTTTTGTTTTGGTTTATTAATTTTAAATAGATATCAAAGGAAATCTATATAACTTCTATAGGTATTGGAACTTCTTTTGTTAAAAGGTCAAAAAAATATTCAAAATATTACTTACAATAGGAAAATAATTTTATTTAAATCTGTTTTTTTATCTTAAAATATTTTCTGTTCTCTCTTCTATTCCAATTAATTCAAAAAATTTATTTCCTTTCAAAAAAATGTCTCCAACTACATTCCCAACTCTTAATTACATTCTCTCCTACCAACATCGCGTATACGCAATGTTTGCAACAACATTAAAGTTAACTATTCAAGTGCCTGATTAATTGGCAACAAGTGCTTAACTCCTTCTCCTGAGTGACTGGCTGAGAAAAGGTCTCGATTCTCACCTCGTCGCTAATGCTGATCGTGTCGTTGAACATGGCGTATGCGCAATGTTTCTGTATTTTTTGTTTTGTTTTTTTGTACTTCTCCGCCTCAGCTTCCAGTTCTTTGCCGGGCCAAACGCGGTGCGACCAAAACAACATAATTAAGTATTTATTTATTTACAATTTTGGGCAACAACTACTACGATTTGAATGCAGCAACAACTTTGGTGGTGTATTGGCGTTTTGCAGCTTCAATTTCAGTTTCAGCTTCGACTTCGACTTCGATGTGGTGCTGCGGCTCGCTGTATTGCCACAATTGCTCATTTTGCTGGCTGCTTTGTGGAAACCTTGTGCTAAATTTTCCAAAACGTTGAGCCTCGTATTCGTCGCCAGTAACCGAAAATGCAAAGTGCACTGAGAAGAATATGGGAATGACTTTAGAAAATAAAAAGCTTCCCTAAAAATAAAAATATTATATTCTTGAAAATGTTACTATAAGAGATTATTATTTTCCTTACACATATATTAATTTTTAAACGTATTTAAAATGTTTTAGATATCTAAATTGATAAAGGCTTTTAGATTGTTTATAAAATAAGAATATATACAGTTTAAAAAAAATATAAAATAAAACCTTAATAAAAAATTAAATATAAACACGGTCTTGATGTCTAAGTCTTTTGGAAATGGATAAGATGATAATATATAAATTATAAATAATATAAATTAAATATATATAAATTAATAGAAATATTTCCCATATTCCAAGTGTAGAAAATACAAAATACAAAACTGAAAAACCGATAAACAGTACAAAAAATCGCTGAAAACAAAAACAAACTCTGTTGCAACAATTGACGCTGGCGATAAATGTCAGTCAAAAGCCGCAGCCCAGCCACGCCCCCTCCCTCGAACCCCCAACTAGGCGGCCGCCTTTATTGGCTGACGCATAGCTGGAAAAGCTAGCGCAGTCACAGAGCTAGATTTTCCACTGCGATCGCATTATTTATGCTTATGAGCCAATGTATCTATCAGATACAGATGACGCTGACTCGCTTTATTAATTTCCAACGGCTCGTGAGATTGACACCATTCGCTGAGGCATCGATGACGCCGAGATGACGACACCTCGAAGCCTCGAGAATAGTTTTAACGTCTTTTAGCCCGGCAGGGTGCTTAAAGAACTATGCAAATTAAATCACGTAAAGCTGAATATTTTTTTAACTTACCATTTTAAGGAGGTAATTTTTTGTAGTCTTTCTTTCAGAGTGACGTAGCTTACAGTGACGTAGTTTAATGTAAAAGGAATTTTCAAGGTTTAAGAGTCATAATAATAAATTTATTTTGAAGTATGTAAAGGATATTGAAGGTGTATTATTTCTACCACTTTCTGCGAATCATCGAAACAAGTCTTTGTCTTGTAATTTGTTAGTTACATGTCTCAGCCGCTGGCCATGCACTTGGCATATGAAAAGCTCCAATTAATGCATTGGAAATCCAAGGAAAATCAACTGGAGCAATGCTTGGCCAGATTTAAAAACGAATCAAGTTATACTCTCTGCGAAAACAAACCCATCAAGATTCAATATCAAGTTAACAATTCCAAGGCTACCTTTCGGAGAGTGTAAATGGTGGAAACGTTGCGGTAGGAAATTACTTTAATTTGTTGATCCCCATTGTGTTGCTGCGGCTCTTGCTGAAACTTGGCTAACTGAATGAGTGGATGAGTGAGTGAGTGACTGGACTGACTGACTGCTTGACTGGCGGCCACATGTTTTCACATGATTTCCACAAGACGGACAGGTGAAAAGCAAGGTAAAAGAAAACTACAACTAAAACTAAAGCTAAAACCAAGACCAAAGCCCAAGTACAAGCACCAAGACCAAGACCAAGACCAGAGAGATTCACTGGAGCAAGAAAAAGAAACCGGGTAGGAAAAAATAAACGGAACCCAAAGGAACTAAATAGGAATGGGCGAGCACTGGTGAGACGTGTTGACTGGGCTGTGGGTTAAGGTACAGAGAAAAGGTTTAAGATATAACCAAAAATAATTATTTTACAGTTTTATGAGATATAAAGCATTTTTAAGATATTTTCTGTGGACACAAAAAGAGTATTCAAGTAATTTCAGAACCCAGCTCTATAAGCCTATAATCAAAGGAGTACTCTCCTCTCTTCCAGGACTCTATATTCATTCAATAATTATTTTATATATATAAATTGAATACAACGTTTCAGTCTCTAGATATTATATTATGCCCCCTCTTTTCTCCCGTGTAAAAAATCCCATAAGAGTCAACAGATTTGACGCTTTGTCTGGGCAATTTTGAATGCCACCAAGACTACACAGAAATAGAGAGGACAGGAAGACTGCTTGGGGCAAGGTTTCCTCTTCGGTTTCCTCCCTTTGGGAACCCAGACAATTGATCTATCACATTGAAGTTGTTGAGTGTAGCTTGCCTCGTCTTTGTTTTTGCTTTTTTTGCAATTGAAAAAGGGGTTCTTCTTTGGCTTTGCTTCCTTCCTTTTTTCTTCTCGGTTTAATTGTTTCTCAAAAATGCAAATTTGAATAATTATGAGAAGAGGGGGCATTTGCCGCGATGCCTGACAACTGATTTGTGTTGACTTAGAGTAGCC
Source organism: Drosophila seguyi (assembly GCA_008042675.1). Lineage (NCBI taxonomy): Eukaryota > Metazoa > Arthropoda > Insecta > Diptera > Drosophilidae > Drosophila > Drosophila seguyi. The sequence continues at coordinate 57,857 of VNJU01006808.1, read as the reverse complement.
GCGACCTTCTATAAATGATGGTAGCAAAAAAAAAGAGTAAGCAGGAAACAAAAGAGAGATAAGTAGGAATAAAGCCAGATAATTTAAGGATTTCATTGGTTGGAAAGGGTCTTGGTATTTGGTTAGAAAACAAAGGATTGGTAGTAAAGATGAGTAAATAACTTAAATTATTCTTTATTTAATTAAATTTTTACAAATTTAAATTATTTTACTATTTTTCCACAGTAAATGCAAATTAGCAACACTTTTTGCAGTTCTTTATCCCTGTATGCACCTGAGAACCTCTGGCTTTGCCTCTCTCGGAGTGCCTCAAGGTCATCGCAGTCCATAAATATGCATGCCTGATATGGCAGCATATTAAATTATTACAATACTTATCGCGAACTCAACAAAACCCGCCCTAGCACCTACACACACGCTTGGGGAGGGAGTACGAGTACGAGTACTCGTGTTTATATATATACCATATAGTGAGACTGAATCTGAACACAGAGAGACGAGTGCCTGGGCCACATTCGTTAATAGTTCATTGCTCCGCTTAGGGCGATATATATATTCGTAGGGAATATCGGGGGGTTGCAAGACGGCGACGGCCACGAGTGGCGACTTTGGGGCGATTCCAAGACCTACAGATACAACTCAAAATGTATCCCATTGATGCAGACAGCTGAGGTCATAAAAATGGTTTTAATAATTCTATTATTAATTATTTATTTGTTTGTTGATAGTTAATATCAACAGTTATATTATATTTAAGTAATTTTCTTATATTTCTAATAATGTTATTTCTTGTTATTAATTCAATATATTTTCTATTTTACAGTAACTTATCTACTCTACAACCGTTAAGTGACTTACATGTATTTTATTATTCTAAACTTTCTATTTACTATTTTTTTACTGTAATTGTGATCATAAGTGACTTGTAGACTTCAGTTCTTATTTTACTTATTTTAAAATAAGTGCATGCTATTTTTTGTACTTTAATTGTGTTCAAGTCTGACTCGTAGACTGCAGTTCATAAATCTTGGCCCTGGCTACTTGCTGATATTTTTCTCTTCACCTTCTTCCCTTTTTATTTTTTTTTTTTTCAACATTTCCTATGCTTTTTTTCTGCACATTGTTTCAGACTATTTTATGATGACTATTTTAATATTAAACTAATGAATGCGTCGCCGGCACGCCGACTGTAACTGCCTTCTTAGACCAATGCTCTCTGTGGGCAGAGGGAAAAAAAATATTTATGAAAATTTTCCCTGCCGCCGGTCGACCCTTTTTGGAATTACAGACCATTGCTAATTTATGCGCCTTTTGTATGATTTTTCATTTGAGTTTTTACTTTTCTTTTTCCATCCTTGGCCTCAAGTTGGCTTTGTATAGCCGCACAGTTGGCCATATTCACTTATATGCACTCATATGTATGTGGCAGCAAGGAAGTTTTTTGGTATAATCGTCAGGGTATATGGGTAAAAGGGGTTAGTCCAACTAATTGCATGATGGGCCATGTAATGTGCTGTAGGGGGGCGTGGCATATCGCATAATGTGTGTATACAGTTGATAGACATGAATGGGAAAGTTTGTTTTCGGCAAATGAGTCTGAAACACGGATCGGAAAAGGGAACAAAGGAATTTTAAATGGATAGAATAAGGCTCTATGGGGAGAGCTTAGTGAGACAGGTTACTTTAATAAACATTCAACTTGTTGGCTTTAAGCTGCGTTGTTTTTTATATTTTTACAGGATTCTTGTGCTGTCATTATATTCTTTCTGTTTGTTCCCTCTTATTTTAAAAGACTGCCCTGCTTTCCTTCATATATCTTTCCAATATTTTCCCATTTCTTCTCCTCCTGCTGATCATTATTGAGAGCTGTTAAGTTTAGTGCCTCCACTTCAATTTTAATTACGATCCACAACCAGAGAGAAAAGACTCCGGAAAAAGGGACGGAGAGAGTGAAAGAGAGTCAGTGGAAAATCGGGGGAGGAAAAGTGAGAGCTGAGAGTGCGACTCCCTCTTGATCTCAGGCAGTATCTGTTGCACATATGTTGTTGGGGGGACTCTGCCTCCCATTTCTGCCCTTCCCATACCCCCCAAAACACTTCCCTGCCTTTCTGTTTCTTTGTTTGGTAGACAATTTAACATATTTGGGAATTCATTGCACTTTCTTTTATTAATACGCACACTCGGAACAAGGCGAAGGCGAAGTTAAAGTCGAGAACTCGCCCTCTGAGTTCGTCTGGAACATGTGTAAGTGCCAGGGCCCCAATGCTTTTTCTTTACACAGAGAAATAGTTAGGGTGAGTTTAATATATTTTAAACCATAAAGAGATATTTATAACTTTTTTGTATTAATTATTGAGAAAAGTTTAAGAGCGAATAAAATAAACTTTGATCAATAAGAATTGAAGATGAAAATAGCATCTTAAAAGAGTACAATTCTTTAACCACTTGAGGGTCTCTTTAAAATAACTCCTTAATATATTTTGAAATATGTATTTTTTATTAGTAATTTCTCTCTCTGCATCCATCCCTATTTTCCAGCTAGCTTCTCTTGTCTCTCTGCCTAAATTTAGTCGCATTCCTGACTATTTCCGATGCTGCCTTTGCCTCTGCTGCCCCGGCATCTGTTTTTGCTGGGGCATCCCATGTCTTGATTGTTCCAATTTTGGTTATGGCCAATGATGGCAAAGCCATTGATAAAAATAGAGGAGAGAGATCATCCTCCCCACCCTCTAGAATTTCCCGACGTCTCCTCGTGTATGTGTCTCTGTCAGGGAGATATCAATGGGGAGATCCATCAGACTGCCATTTTTGTGTGGAGTTCGTTGCGTTTCGTTTGGATTCATTTCAATTCGAAGGGGGAATGAATCGAGGCGAAAATTGAAACTTATCTGCTAATCGCACATCTGTTTGTCACATGAAGACTAACCGGGGGCTGCTGTGGGGTAACACGTCGTCATTCAAGTCGCACGTGTGCATTGTCTCAGAGCTCTGAGTTTGGTCTTGGCCACGTTTAATGGATATTCTGGCTCTCATAAAATACTTCCCATACTTGTACCCCTCCGCCCCCCTTTAAGTAAGACTCATCGCAATTGTTTCTCATAAATTGTTTTGGCAAATGAGCAGCGCACGCCAAATCAAAAACGATGACAAAACATTACAGGAAATACGGCAAGGGGTTGTGAGTAAAGTTTGTAAGGTTTTAAAAATATTTCTACAAATATTATAAGGTCTTAAATTAAGGAAATAAATCTTATGAAAGGTAGGGACAAGTTTGTAAAGTATGCTTGAAGATCTTTAAATTATTAGTGTATTCCACTTCTATTTCCAATTTAATTTGTGTTTATTTTTCTTTACCATTTAAAGTCTTAATAATTTTCAAAAACAAAAGAACAACAAAGAGGTAAATGTAAAAATCTGAGGATAAATATATCAATTAATATAAAAAGAAATGCACCTATAAATATTTTAGTAAATATAGTGATGACAACTTTTCTAAACAAACCTCGCACATATTACTTCAAGTATTATAGGCAAAACCTCCCTCGTTCTCCCCCTGTTCTACGACTGGCAAATTCACAGGCAGCTGCACAAATTGCGCAAATTGGTTTGAAACAAATGTAAATATTTATTAAAATTGCACAAGATGCACAAGGCCCCACCTCTAGAGTCCCCAGAGTTTTTGTTGCCGTTTTTTTTTTTTTATTTTTTTAATTTATAAATCAGTCAGATGTGCACTGGCTGATGTTGATGATCAAGCCGAGATCGACGGCTGATGATCATGATCATGAGCAATTCAGTTCAGTGCATGTGCGGGTGCTGTGATCACTGAGAGGCGAAAAATCATGTGACTGAGCTCAGGTCTTTGTCTCAACTTTTCTCTCTCTCTGTGATTCTCTGGAATTCATATACGATAATCCAATGTAAATAAATATTAATGCCTCTATGAGTAATCAAAAGTCATCAAGAGAATTGTCACAAATCAAAAGTGATCATATTAAATCGGTTTACATTTATGAGATTTGTTTGTGATTTATGTGAAATTGTATGGCAATAAATGTTCTGATTATGGTTTGTGGTCATTTTTTTGGGTTGAATAATAAAATTAAATTAAATCATTGGAGTATGATTTAATTTTAATTTTAAAGTCACTTTTTAACAAGATAATATTTTTTGTCGCTAAGATATATATAGTATTATTATTATCCCCAAACTAGTAACTAGATCTATTGTTTTAAAATATTTTGACGAGAAGATACCCTACCTAACCGCTCCTAAAAAACCTTCCCAGTGTACCTTCTAAATTCCTATAATTATCTAAGTGACGGGGAGGAGTTTGAAGAGTTTTAGAAAGGCTAGAACAATATCAGCGAGTGATACAATTTCTCACTCTCAGCGTTTAGTTGTCGTGTCGTCATTATCAGTTCCTAAAGGTGAACAAAAGCCGATGACGCTCCAGCGATTTTCACATTAGATTAAATATATTTTTTTCTCATTTCAACTTTTCATTTTTGAGGTCAAGCTTTACAGCTCAGATAGCTCTTGGGTAACAAAATTTTCCTTGTTGCTGCTAATACAATAATTGTTGTTGCGGAAGCGGATGCAAAAAAAAAAACCCTATATATATAAGGTGGAGAAGAGAGGATAGACAAGTTGAAAGGCAAACATGAAGTGCCAGTGACGACGATCACTTATATAGATATAGAAACGTCTGGCCAACAACAATGATAATAACTGAGGCAGCTAATTTCTCAGAGGGAGAGTGGCTGGCTACCAAGGTGCCAAGGGGGTTCCCCTCCGAAGACCTTGCCTTTGGCCAAGAAGTCTGTCTCTCAGGCCCGGCGAATGAAATGAATTTCCATTGTCTTAAATATATACATATATATATAATTTTTTTTCTGGCTTCCTTAGCTCTTGTTACTGTTGCTGTCGCTGCTCTCATTGTTTTCATTTTTTGTTTCTTGTTGATATTGCCGTGGCTGCCGTTGATGGTTGCCTCACCCAAAGGCCAAGATCGTCGTCATATTAGCGTCCAAAAGTCAACTCTGCTTCGTCGCTTCTTCACTGGGAAGTCAACGCAGGGAACAGTGGTTCGAAAGCGGATAAAAACGAAGTACAAAATATATAAAATAAATACTACATGAAAGCCACAAAAAATGTAGAAATACTTGCCAACAAAGTTTTTAAAAGACTTAAAAGATCCTTTTTAAAATGTTGTATTCTTTTTATTAATTTTAATCAAAATTAATATTTAAAGACCCAAAAAATGATTATTTAAATAAAATTAAATTGTTTTTTTGATTTACTGTTTTTATATATTATTTATGATATAAAATAAAATAGTTTCTTAAACTTATTTAAGAATTAAATATTTTAATAACAGTTTCCAAGTGAAAATAAATTTCCTAATGATACCTTTTTAGTATTTTTACACTCTCTACTTAAATATTTTATTATCCCCTTAATAAAATATGTTGTTTGATTAATTATTAAATATTTAAATAACTAGAAATTTCCTTTTATTAAATACAACATAGAAATATTTTATAAAACTAGAAAAAGAGAAGAAGAGGTTAACTTTCATGAGAATTAATTATTAAATATTTAAGAGGGGGTTCTTTCTTGATATATTTACTATATCCCTTAAAATGTACATTTCCTCCCACTGTTCCCCGTTTCCAGGGCGGCTTTTCAAAAGCTAAAAAAATACGAGGAACAAGAAAAGCGAAAAAAAAAAACGAAAACCGAAATAAGCGACTGAGAAATATGTATGCGTATAATGTAAATTCCGCAAAGTGCGATGGACAAGCGATGCTTGAAATTAAAATAGGGTCATTAAGCGGCCCATGGTGTGAGCTTGAGCGCGAAGAGAGGGGGCGACTCCAAGGTGCTGGGGCGGCGAAAGGGTGATATTGCCAGACTCAAAAGGGGGCTACATACAGCAGCAGCTTTTGGGCTGGTCTGGTTCGCCTCGTAATTGCTCTCTTGGCCATACAAATTTCTCAACAATTATTTTACGAAATGCTTTTCAATCTTCCCTCCGCGCTGCTCTGTGGTCGCACTCGTCGCCGAGATCGTCTTGCATTAGGTTTTCCATAAACAAAAGTGTGAAACGAGGCAACCGCTTTGAACCGACTCTGGCTCTGGGCAACTCGGATCGGATCGGATCGCTTTGGATCGGTCTGAACTCAAGACTGCCATATAATTATGATTGTTTGCTGTTGTAATACCTGAAGTGATTGTTGCCACCGCTGCTGCTGCAGTCGTTGCCATTGCATTGGCCTGACATTGGCATTTGTTTAGTAATTATAGAAATATCTTTATGTGCGCACATAGTTTATATAGTCAATAAGGTCTCCTAAGAGTCGAGAGTGATCGGGTGACGTCTCAATGCTGTTTCATTGGGCAGAAATCGTTGGAATCGTTGGAAATATGAAAAAAGATACTTAAAACTGTAAGGCAAACAAAGGCAGGGTTTATAGAAGGTGAATTGGTGCTCAACACCTATTAAGGGAAGAAGAAAATTATAAGAATTTATTTATATTAATTTAAACAGTATACTTATTTGTATAAACTATTTAAATACGTTTTATATTTCCCATAATTGAAGACCCAACTATGTTTTATTACTAACCAAATAAAGTAAAATATCCCGAATCTCTACATAGTTTTCAACCCGATCTCTCCATTTGTTGAGTACTCCAACAAATTAAATTAAAATATTTGTAGACTTTTTTGTGCAATCTCTGATAAAGTTGATATTTTTACCTTAAGTGGAGGATTACTGGTAAAAAAAAGGTGCGAAGCGGCTAAATGAGTAACGTGCTGCCAACAAATTTACAGTTGTTCATAAGGCGCTTGTTGCTGTTATTGTTGGTGCTTTTGTTGGTGTTATTCCTGCTGCTGGCTGTCCGAATAAAAACCAGTAAGTGATTTCACAGAGTCGCCTGCCATCGAGCGGGGCGAGCAAAACTAACAAACATTGTTGGCAAAAAAAAAAATAATAATGAAAGAAACCAAATTTGTAACATATTCGACCAAAAAGGCAACAAAAAATATTTAAGTTTTTTTCATCTAGTTGTTGTTGTTGTTTGCTGCTTGGGTTTTTTGTTTTTACACAAAAGCCAGCAGTGGTGGCGGCGGAGTTGGTTCATTGAACTCCCCGGCGTCTTGGACTCTGACTGACTTATTGAATGAGTGAGACTGCAAGCAAAAAGCAGCAGCCCCAAAAGCAGCAATACACATTGAAAAAAGTAGACTAAATAGTAAAGAAATAGTGAAAATTCAAGCATTACATTCTAGAGACTTACATATAAGATTTCAACTAAATATACGGTTTTTAAGTATATTTCAACAGACAATAATGTAAATACTTACCATTTCTAAGAATCAGCTCTTTCTTAAGAATGGCTATTTTTCTTATATAATAAAACATACATAATTAAAAAATAAAATAACAATATATTTTCTAAAAACACCTACATATTCCCCACTTGTACTCCAACATTGTTGTAATTGTTGTAATTTCCAGTGTAACAACAACATCGAAGTCTGCACAGATTATGTCACACATTTTCGGATTGGGGGAGTGCTCCGTCGCTCTGTTGAGGGGATGGTGGCTTTCGGGGGAGCTGGGGGGATGTTGCACTCGTGGTAGCCATGTTACAACATCAATTGCGCGCGCCAGACGACAACAACAACAACAAAAGCGACCCAAAAGAAATCGTATCTCACGGATTGTTGTTGTATCTGCTGTCGCTGTATCTGTATCTGTATCGCCACTATATATGGGGGAAACTGCTGCATAGAATGAATCACATATGAGTCAAGAAATGTCTAAGGGGACACCACCAAGTATTTCCAACATGTATATTCCCCCCCAGCAGAAGAGAGTGGAGGGTGAAAGAACTATATCTGAAAGTGACAGTATCAATCTGAGGTCATTATCCAGGGTTTCATAGAAGTATATTATTTTCTTTTTTCTTGTTTTTGTCAGGGAAATATATTTTCCATTTCAAGGAATCTGTTGGTGATCTCTTAATGTTGCAAAATTATTATTGTAACATTTATTAAAGTCAAATATTGGATAGATTTTCAGAACTTATTTTTAAATATTTATAAGTATTCATAAACTAAACTAACTAAGAATTATTTCTATAAATCCTTATCTTATTCTGTAAATTATTAAGTAAAAAAAAGGTAATTCTCTTACCTCTTAACCTTTTCTTCTTATTACCTTTTTTCTTTTTCCCTCCTAAATTACATAATCAGCTTCCTGTTGTATCTGCATCTGTCTTTTATATTTGTATCTGTATCTGAGCAGCTTCTCCTTCGCCTCCTCCACTATTGTTCAGATTTGGGTGTCCGCTGCCACCGCCGCCGCCGTGGCGAGTGGAGCAAATAAGTGAAAGTCAAATGGTATTGACGCATTGAGCGCTTGAACAAATTAACTGCGCAATGAGCAGCAGCAGCAACAACCACACACACGAGTTGTATCTGCAACTATTTGTATCTTTTGTCGAAGCTATTTGTTTTTGTGTTTTTGTTGTATTTTTGCCAAATTAATTTCAGCCTCTCTCTAGGAAGATTATTAAATCCGAAATTGAAAATCGAGAGACCGAGAAAGGGAAACAAGTTTCGATTTATGCAACGCTTTTTTAAAGCTATTTATACTTTCATAAATGTGTTGAATCATGCCGTGAATCTTATCAGCGGGGGAAAGAGTATCTTACAGTTTTTTTTTCACTCTTGATAAGAAGGTGAATTTTAGCTGAGTCAGAGAGAGGAGCAGTGATGAAATACAGAATCGCACCGCGATATCCTTGACTGATAACCGTATCGAAGCGATGGCCAATAAAATGCTAATTCACGGATAACGAGAAGCGTGAGCGTGAGCAAATTAACGTAATTAATGCGACAAGATCGGATACGATTTTCGCCCCAAATCGTTTTGTAATTCAAATGTGACAGGTTCATGTCGATGCTGTGCGATTTGTGGCACTTATGAGTTAAAGCAAAGCGAAAACGTTTTGCCGCCAGGTGTTGAAAGTTTGTTGAGTTAAGTGGGAGTCGTGTTTTGTGGCTTTTATTAAGAATTTTTGTGTCTTAAAATAGATTAATAATTTATTTATATAAACGGTAAACGAAAAGTTAGGAAACAAACCAATATTAAATAGGGTTTTCAGTTTCTCATTGACTTTGATAGCATTTTTGTAAAATTGTTCTTATTAAATTCTTCTCCTAATGAAGTATATCTTTAAATAATACTTTACAAATTTTCAAATGTTTTTTTTTATTATTTTATTGCATTCATTTGATTTGTGACACTTGAGTTCAAGCAAATACAATGGCATGAAAGTGTCTTAAAGAGCGCCCCGGCAGGTGTGTTCTGTGATGCTTTGGGGGGCGTGGCAACCAGAACTTTCACAAATTAATAACACTTTGGCTTTGGTTGTGGCTCTGGCTCTGGCTTTGGATGTGGAGCATCGTCCGGGTTCAACACACTAAGCCGCGACCAAAGACCAAAGACCGGCGACCAGAGCCGAGATTCGAGCTTCGGAGCTTGGAGAGCGGCATTTTAATTGAATTCGCGAGGTGAACAGACAGAGAAAGAGCGGGAAAAAGAGAAGAAAGGGTGGGGTCGGGGGACTCGGGAGCAGATGGCGGACCACAATTTCCAAGAACCCGCCGAACAGAAGATATATTTACTTACTCATGTCGGGGCGAGTGTATCTCTGTATCTTTGTATCTGCCAAGTGCGGGGCATAAGCGGACCGTAAACGAGACGACAGGCGCGCAAGCAAATAAAATGAAGGAAGGAAGCAAAATGAGCAAATCGGCTAAATAATAATGAGCAGAGAAGCCAGAGGAGCCTGCAATGGTGATGTGCAGCCCAAGGATGGGAACAAAAGGGGTTAGGGAATATTTGTACAGTTCGGCTTGCAGTTAGAGAAAGGCACAAAACAAGATAGATGATTATCTTTAATGAGTTATTTGGAAATGAATTTAATAAGAAGCAGGAAATATAAGCACTTTAAAAGAAATCAGGAAACTTGTAAATTTTACTATTAATTAAATATAATAAAAATTAATAATATAATTTATATATAAATATATATACATATTATTCCAATTCAACATTTAATTCACTTTAAAAAACCTTTTCATTTTATTGCTCAGACGACAAGGATTATATTGGCTTAAAGTTAAAGTTATTCCTTGATAATAAGAAATAAATATGAATGACATTTATAATTATTATGGTTATCATTGCTTCTTAAATACAAAATTATAACATAACCTTTTAATGTCCAAACTGTACCTAAATTGTTTGTAATTTCAATATTTTAGTTCTATTTTCTAACTTAATCAATAAAGATTCAATCCCTATTCTCTCTACTACTTTACAAAGTTCATCAGCTTGGAAAAAAGTTCAGTAATTCATGGCAAGTGGATTGGCGGATTCGAAATCGGGTCTCGAAACTCGTTACTTGGTCAATGGCTTCTCCGCCTAGAAGAGGCTTGGATTTAATCTCTCCTCGAGGGGCAGCAGCTTCGGCTTCATCAGAAGCAGACTGACTGTCTCTGTGTCCATAGTTCACTGTACCCCCTTTTCCCCTTCAGCTCCGACACTGCCTTTGTCTGGGCTTCCCTTCTTGGGGGCTTTGGTAATTTGTAAATTGGTTCATAATTCGTTTGTTTGTTTGGCGGCCCCACCCGCGTTCTTCTTTTATATTTTCTTGGCTACTGCTTCTTACAGAAAATACTAAATAAAAATAACTTATAAATATAAAAGATAGTATACCATCTTTAATTATTTTTCATTCAGATAAGGCGTCTTAAAATGTTATATATAATATTTAAGAGGAACATAAACCCCTTAAAGTATTCAGACGTTTTAAAATGCTTTAGTAGTGACTTTATTTGGACTTAAAATAAGGATAAGATGACTACAAATAACGTAGAAAATATATTAAAAAAGATCGATTAATTCTCCAGTCTCTACAGTAAACTCGAAACTGGCTCCATGTACCCAATGTTTACTGTATTCTCCCGCGTTTTTGTTCAGCTTCCTCTCGCCTTTGGAGACATTGCGTTCGTTGGCTTCTTTTGTGTTTTTTTATTTTGTTTTTATTCTTTTATTTTTGGCGGTGGATAAAGGGGGGAGTTTGGACTGGTAACCATCTAAGAGCCAACAAAAATGAAATGGGCACAATCAACTAACTGTAAATACTTTTTGTTTTCATCTTTTTTCCTTCACTTTACTTCTTCTTTTGTTTCTCTAAGACGCGTTATAATTTTCTATTTCTCGATTTCTCACGAGACTTTGTCTCATTGTCTCCACGCCTCGGAAATGTACAAGAAATGTTTGATTTGCATATTTTCGACACTCGCTAATTAATAAACGACCAGCGGACAAAATAAACGAACGCTGAAAACAAATAAAGTTTTTAGGTTTATTTTGTTTATTTTTTTTTTTTTTGCACTGAAGCGGAATGTTAAAGGTCAAAAAGCTTCCGACAAGGCAATTAGATCATCCGAAACCAATTTTGTGGTGACTTTGAAAAATCTATTGCGTAATGGCTTAAGTCTGGGATTTGTTTTTTTATATTTGGGATTATGCTGGGAATGGTTTATGAAAACATGTTTTTGAATTGAATAAATATGTAAACATTAAAAGATTGAAAATGGAAATTGAGAATTTTTAGTTTTTTACTTGATTGTAGTTTTTTATGATTCTTTATAACAATAAAGATAATATTAATTGTAAATATATTCTTAAAACCGTAAAGTTTCCTTTGAAATTTGTTTCAAAATGAATATAATTTAAGTAAGCTTAAAAGGAAACAGGGAAATTATTTCTAAATTATACAAACATTGTAAAAACTCATTTATGCGTATTTAATTTATTTTAAAAAAATACAATGAATATATTTATTATCCATTTCATGCCTTTTCCCTTAGGCCTTCTATTGGTCTCGATGGCATTAATAACAGCACTTGTCTGCTATGCTTTTTAGATTTATGCTCTAAAAGTGGAATTAACCCATAAAGAAAGAGATCTATAAATTGCAGTAACCAAATTCAGCCTTTCCCTTGTGGCTCAACTTTCGGTACTCTTTTCTTGAATGTGCAGTGTGGTGTGCATTGCGGAAGGAGGTCGCCGAGAAGGTTAATGCCAATTTACGTCAACAAATGCCCAGACATGCCATCTAAATCGAACCAGCCTCCGATCCAAGACTCTTTCTCTCTTCTTGGAGTAGGCAGAGATCAGTGAGAATAACTCAAATAAATGGGAGGGATCGTGCGGGGAAAAAGAGCGCATTGAGAAAAGCGGGGAAACCCTCTTGTTTCCCCTTGTTTTTCCTGGTTCAACCGACCTCTTTTCTCCCCTTCACTTCTCCTGACTCTGTGACTCTGTTTTTCGCCGTCTGTCAGCGAACCTCCTTCGATCGGCAAACAAGCCGAACAAAACGCTTCCTCAACTGCCTAGCGGATTTACAATGGATGCGCAGCCAGGAGGTGGGATAGGGGCAGTGGAAGGCACTGAAAAATATAACTAAATATTACAAATTAAATCGGAAATTTATTGAATTAAATTTACTAATTTATAGATAATTTTTCAGTTAAAGAAATCAAAAGAATTGATATAATGGTCTTCTTCTTTATATTTAAAAAGTATTTCAATACTTTCAGACCTTGTAAAACCCACACACCAACTCCTAAATATTTTAACCAACCCAAAAATATATCTAAAAATAATTTCTCTCCGTGTAAACCAACCAGTTGGGGCGAGGAGAAGGTCGGACCTGGGACTAGACTCAGAGAGTGCGTCGCGGAATGGAGTGGAGTATGCCTTGGTTCGGTTCGGTTCAGTTCGGTTCGGTTTGCTATAGGATGGAATGCTTCGCTGGTCTCGGGGGCCAGAAATTGGCAAACAATAAAAGCCGTCAAAAAGTGCAGCCAACAGCAAATAGGAAAAGCAATAGCCAGGGAAAAACAGAGATGCGGGGCGGCGAGAGAAAAAAAAACAGTTTGAAAAGTTGATTGTTTAGTTGGAGTTGGAGCATAAAAAATGTTAGCTACACACAACAACGAAAAAATAATACAACACTAAAAAAGAAAGAAGAAAAAAACCAAAACAACAGCAACCGAAAGAAGAAGAAAAAAGCACAAAAAAGTGGAGCGTCGATTGGAGTTGCAGAGAAAATAGGTTTTCCATCACAGTGAGAACAAGGATGGAATGGGTATGGGTATGGGTATGAGATGATATGGCGGCCAGAGGGAGTGCTTGTCTCTGGGTTTGGGTTTTATATATAGTCGAGAACGGGGGTTAGCTTTCTGAGGAGATGTCTGAACCTTGGCCCAGACACATGTATGGACCATTATCATATTATCGTGGTAACAAAGAGAGGAAAAAGGTGACCCCTAATCGATATATTGAGTCAGAGATGAGAGTTTCTTGTATCTTATATACAAGGAAAATCTTTTGAGACCATTTAAGACATAGTTGAACCAATTTGTAGGTTAAAACAATACCAAACTGATGTATTGTTCACTAAATAATATCTAAAGATACTCCGTATTCTTAACATACTTCATCTTTTACTCTCCCAATTAAATTATTATTTTTTGTTACTCTAAATCTAAACCATTTACATAGCTATCCATTCACGCTGCCATCTCTAGATACTTGCGACTTGGTGAAAGATACATTTCAGCTCTTGTCAGAAAGCAGTCACTGGCCGAGTCTTGGGCATGGAAAAACAGACAAATGTGACGGAAGAAAGCGCTATGAGTGGGGCTTCCAGAGGGGCCAAAGAGGGTCTTTCGAGACCGAGGCAACTGCCGTTGACTGACTGACATTTTTTTGCGCTTTTTTTATGGTTTATTTAATTTTTTTCTTATATTTTATTTTTGATGACGACGCTGGCCGAAGTGTGGCCTGACAAATGCATAAAACTCGAAGCTCACCGAGAGATATATGTATATATATGTTTGCTCAAACCCAGGCTGTCGGGGGAAAAACGGGAACTGATCATGAAGATCTCCTCCGAGAGACTGGGAACTGAGATGCGATGCAGTCTCCCGGGCTCAAGTTGAAGTTGAAGCTGGGAGCATTTTGCCAGTGATTTGCTGCTGACAACAATAACAACGACAACACCAACGTGGACGTTGTAGCAATTGAATTTTTACACGTCGCCCATGAAGTTGTTTGTTTGCCTGGCATCGCTTGGCTCCTCAAAAAACCTCTACCCAGCATGGGACACTGAACGTAAATGTATAAAAGGCATAGATAAATTATGTTAAAAAACTTAGTTAAAAATGATTGATACAGAAAGAATAAGACAAAATATTTGTAACTATTAGAAATTATTTAAGAAAGGATGAGAAACTATTAATTATTTTTTATATTTACATATTCCTAGTGATTTTTGTAAATGCCTTAAAGAGGTGACTAAAAATATTCAAAAAATTTTGTTTGGTATTAAAATTAGTGTCTGGTACAATGGTTATATTTACGATTTAAAATTATTTTAGCATTATTTTGAACACATTTTGTAAGGGTTGCAAATATTAGCATATGTGAGTTTTCTTTTAGAGCGTAAAGAATTGGGACCGTTAATTTTAAAGTATTGGAGTTCATCACCATATCCTGTTTTTATTTTTAAATATTAAGTTTAGTATTTAAAATATATAAGTAAAATAAAACTTGTCAAAATAAGTCCGTAAAGAATGCAGATTGTATTCTTTTATTTTTATTTAACTAATTCTATAAAAACGAGTAAATAAATACAAAAATAAACATCTAAATAATAATAAAATTTCATACAATATTTTTAAATTTAGCCATCCATTTTCCCAGTGCATCTTTATTGTTGCTGCTGCACTTGGATGAAAAATTGTAGAAGCTGTTAACGAAAAACGGCAACAACAATAAGAACAACAACTACAGCATTTTGTTGTTTGCACGCCTGATTGTGTTTGTTGTTGCTGGCTTTGCGCATATTTATGTTGGCTTTGAGTTACCGTTAGACGGTTATATGGCGGATTACATTTGGCGCTGCTGATGGCAAATTATCTGTGCCACAGTGGAATAAGAGTTAAAAGTCTACGGTGGTGGTGGGATTTGGTGGGGATTTCGGTGGTGGGGATCGGTGGGGCAGAAGTCCAGAATGTGGCCATGATGACGATGATTGAGTTTGCGCCGTTTGCAGCACCAAATGGATAATGGAGTTTTACTCTGTGCCATCTGTCCATCTCTGGCTAATGCATCCTCTTATTTATGTATCTTTCTAATTGACTATCAATCTATAACATTCCATTCTGATGCTAACCAAGACGATAAATCTACTTTATAATCCTGGCCAGGCTTTTGGTTACCTTCAGGAAACTCTTTCAGCTTGATTTAACTTTGCTGGGAGGTTAAAGAGGTGCTCGTTTTTATGACTTTTTCATGGAAGATTTAAGAAAATTATTTCCGCTTTGATAAGATTTTAAAAGACTTAAAACAAGATTTTTTATATGTAATCTACTGTTATAAAATTTTTTAAATGTTTATTATTATTTATCCTCGCTCATATTCGACTCAAGCTTTCCTACTTGTCCCATTAGTAAATTATGTTTAATTCAGCATCATTTCTTTTCTGCCACACCATTCATATTCCATTCACTTCTCCGTGTTTAATTGCGGTCAATTGCCAGCAAACAAATTGGGATCCCCATTCCCATTTCCATTTCCATTTGTGCCCTAAAAATAACTGGTAAGACCTCCTGGGGGATAAGCAAACCAAGGCTAATGATACAACCATCTACGAATTTTTTTCTATTCCCCCTATTCATGCGGTGTGAAAATCTGCCATCGATTTGGCCGCTTCGCTCCATTCAACTTTCAACTTACATTTATTTTTTTTTTGCGACTTTCGCAGCAAGTGACACACAAAACATACTGAGAGAGAAATAAGAAAAAGGAAAGGCCTGCGCTGGCTTTATAATATCGTGTATATATAGACCCCTCCTCGCGCACCCATCTCCAACTGACTTTTTGACGCTCATTTCGCACAGAGACTTTCAAATGGCTAAGACTCAAAGTCTGGCAAAACGTTGACTTGGCCTGGCCATTGGCGATCTTTGCAGTGAGCTTTGAAATTCGAGTATCGGGTATTTGTTTCTGGCTCTAAGACTCGCAAGACTATTGCCCATTATTATCTCTTGGCTTGGCTCTTTCTGTTGGCCGCCGATGTTGTTGCTGGTAATTGTTGCCGCTTTTTGGTTTGTGTTTTATTGTCGTTTTTAGTTTAAAGTTTTTTTGTTTTGTTTTATTCGGTTTGGTTTCGGTTTTTGTTTTTATTTTTGTTTTGGGTTTTGTTTTTGCTTTGCCCGACGTCGGCATCTGAAAAGAAGGTCGCACAAGGTGGTCCACCATCCACATCGAGGTGAGCCGTTATCGTTACTCTAGCTTTTTGAGAGTTTTCAGACCAGTCTAGGTGGATATTTTAGCTTGTTTTGATTTGAGATGTGTGTATTTTTTAATTTTATTTCTTATTATATTTTAAGTTTTAAGATGTGCTTAAATAGTTTTTTTTTTGTTCAAAGCCAACAATCTCCCTATAAAAATTATAGGGTCTCTGTCAGTTGTAATTAATTTTGAAAAATATAAAAACCTAGTATATGATTCTTTTGGAGTTTAAATTGTAATAATCACTGAAATAAATATTTAAATGAATTATTTTTTAGGTCATTATATGCAACCCTTTAATAGTTTTTTAAATTATTTGTAATTTTCAATAGTTCCTAGCATATAATTTCTATATAAAAATTAAAATAGTAATCTCTGTAATGTACACAGAATTCTGTAAAATAAGAAAAAGGTCAGGTAATTATTATTGGAGTTTAAAATTTAATAATTATAGAATTACATATAGTACATTTTTAAATATTTAAGTCACTAAAAATTGTTAAATGCTACTACCTAACATGCTCAATTACTTTACATTTTAATTCCCAGAGCATTCCTAGTTCGTTTCTCGTTAAACTAGGCTTTCATCTTGTATTATTTTCGTTTCATTTGTCTTTAAAATTAATGTGCCAGATTTGAAAACCTGTAACGTCAGCTGGCTCAGTGTCCGAGACTCAGTCGCAGTTTCTGTCTCCGTTTTTCTCATTTTTTTCTGGCTTAGAGCGGAGAAGTTGACGAGTTAACTGAAAGAAACTAAACTGAAAGAATTGCCCCGGCTAACCAATCTCCCCGACTTTTTCTCTGGCAGCTGCAATTGATTTTCACTTGGATTTCGGATTTCTTTTTTCTCAAACATTTTGGAGATCTCTCTCGAAGAGTGCCAGAGACTTGCCCCGTTTTCCTTGCCTGTCGCTCACTTTTGTGTTTGGCATTGATGCTTTTCTTTGTTTTTGTTTTTTTTTTTTGGCTTGCATAGGGAGTGAGGGAGTGGGTTAATCGGGCGACGGGGGTTAAGCCGGGGGTCTCCTCGTCACCCTCTGATATTTGTCGCTGTTTCGGCTGCCGTGTTTTTTGGTTTTTGCCAATTTTTTCATTTGGCAAATTGCTTTTGGAGTTGGAGCGTAGGTGCCTTGCGAATTTGGCCAATTCAGTGATTTTTTTTCCTCTTCTCTCTTCATTTTCGGTTGTCTGCATAATTGAATTTGTTTGTTTTCGAGGTCATCGCAAAAGCCTGAAACTGAACTTTACCGCTTTGCGAAATCGGTCGTTGTTTTTTTTTACTCAATTTTGCCGATCTTAGATCGCTGCTGTTGTCAATCAAAAAGTCAAATTCCAAACTGTCCAAGGTGCGCAATTTGTCTCTCAACTGCAATTGAGATGAAAAGCGAATGTGACATGGTCAGTGCTGGCAGCGCTGCTGGAAAATGCAATAAGGCGGCAGAGAATGCAAGGGGATTGGATCGAATGGGAATTGCGCATACGCCGCGTGTGTCTCCACATAACTGATAGATCGGATAGAGCCGGTAATAAGCCGGTGGTTGGTTGCATGGCCACAACAATCGACAATCGACAATCGCCCATTGACAGTGCAGGAATGCCGCCCCGAATATGACAATCGCGAATAAGGCTAACTATATGTCTAACTTGGGTTATTAACCCATTGGAAGAAAACTTATAAGAGAGGGCACAAGATATAAAGATACTTAACAAGGAAGATAAGTTATTTCAGATGTTTGCTAAATTGGTGTTAAATTTGAACTTAATAATATATATATACTAAGGAATTATTTTTAGAGGTATATAAAATAAATATTTCAGAGATGTATAAAATAATTGATTGATATCTTCAACCTTCTTTATTATATTTTTATATTTATACAAAATCCTATACGTTTTCTATTTATATTAATTAAATCATTTTAAGCTTTTCAAGATATAAGACAACGAATTTATATTTATAAAAGCTCTAAACCTCTTCTTCTCAAAGAATTTCTATACAATTTCTAATTCGCTTTTCCTCATAATTTATTACATTTTATACATCTAAAAGTCCTCCACTTAATTTCAAAAATGTACTAATTTAATCACATCCCTTTTTATTTTTCCTTAAATTAATTAAATATTCCACTCAGTCAACTGATTCTCCCGAGGACAACATGATCCTTAACCAAAATTCTATTAATTCACTCAGTTCCCACAGCCACACACACATATCGTAAGCTCTCCCACTGGGGTTAATGGTTGTTGCTCCTGACAGTTTACAAGTTATTCAAACGCAAATGTTTAACAATAAGCAAATAATTCTCGGTGCACATGTCACACAAATCAAAGAGCCGGCCCAAAAGGTGGCCAACTCCCAAGGGGCCAACTCCATTTCGGCCAACATTCATTCAATTGCTATGCAAATCAAAGCGAGCTGCGTAATGAGCCGCAACCGTAACCGAATCGGAATCGGAATTCGAAACCCGAAAGCGAATGGGGGAATCGCTGGGAGTTGGTTACCGAGAGAGCATAATACATACTACATCCATGTCTGCCCCGCAGTTTGCCACTTGACTTACATGTGTTCGGCGCTGATTGCTTTAATGGGTCACCACTGTACTAGTTTGGGACAGATGTGTGTGCTAACGGTAAACTGGTTTCAATGGATCGCACAGCAAACACCCTGTGCAGACACAGACATAACACAGAGTGCACTCTGAGAAAATTGAGGTGTATCTTGAGGCTTCACTTATTTTTTAGGAAAGTATAAGTATTAAAAGTATTAAAAGTATTAAAAGCTATGTTAAAAGTAATGCAAACATTTCTTTAAATTAAAAATCTTTTACAATTTTGAAAAAGTATCTCTAAATCTTCGTCTTGATCATTTTTTTCAAGTGCAACCCATAACACACAATCCAACAAATGCCAATTGCCCAATGTCTCTCACAAGCTGACCCAAACGTCGCTTGTCGATGGGCTTTCATGACATATTAGCAAAGGTTTTGGCTGCTGCCTGCCATTTATGTTATAACTGCAATGGCCGTTGATTTCATTTAGGGCCAGGCCAAGCTAATCGCCGGGCCTCTGCTGCAAGTATTTCCAGTTGTTGCCAGTTGCAGTTGCAACATCTATTGCCTTGTGTCACGATCCTGAAGGCGAGGAAATCAAACGAAATAAAAGTCGACGCGAGCGCATATGTGAGGAAAACCCCAAAGAAAAATTAAGAAAAATTTAAGGAGTAAAGGAAATACCCTTAAAATTATATACAAGCTTCTACAAATTATTTATAAATATTTCTTTTTAGGAAATGGATAAGAGTATTTTTAAATATTTATGAACTGATTTATTCTATAGTTATTTTATTGACACCTATGATTAATATATTATAATTTGTTGTGTGAAATATTATAAATTAATTAATTTATTTAATATTTTTTATTTCTTTTGGTTAGACTAAGCTTCACCTTATTTTAAATACTGTTAATATTTATTTAATTATATGTTTAAACCATTACAAACTGTAAACCTCTATAAAGTCCAAACTTTTATAAAATATTAAGCCCACAGAATATTTCACTTAAAGATCTTTTAAAATATTTTTAAAATCTTGTTCAAATTATTAAATGTATCCCAAAAGTATTAAATTACCTTTTTGTGTCTGAATATTAAGTTATTTCCAGCCATAGGAGGTGTAAGAATTACATTAACTTACAATTTTTCCAGCAAAAAAATCCTCCTTTAACCTTTTATGGAAATTTATGCCATGTATAAATGCCCCCATTTAAGGGTATCGGAAAAGCTCAGTCAAATCTGTGAAGGTGCCATGCGGAGTTATGGTTATGTGAACAAGCAACAACAACTGCAACTTGCAACTTGCAACTTGGCAACAGCAACAAATATCGCATTGAAAATCGCTGCAAATGAGGCAGCGTGAAAAATGCGCGACTGTCGAAATTGTTTCTGGAAATAAGAAAAAAACAACAAGCAGAAATATCAACCAAGTAGCAGCGGCAGCTGCCCAAAAGGGGGTTAGTGGGGGCGAGAGGGTAAACACTTGCAATCGGTTGAGCATTCACATGGGAAAACGACGGGCAGCAGTCAACAGTCAGCAGGTTGCCGAGCCCAGCAGCAGCGGCATTAATATCTGCTGCAACTGCAACTGCAACGGCAGCGACAGCGGCAACATTTTGACAGCTCTTGCTGGAATTGCAACTTTATTTCACTTTTCGTCCAGCAACTATTTCCAACAATATTTTTCCACCAAATGTCAGTGGGGCCAAGTGTGACATAAGAGAGAAAGGGCACAGGGACAGTTCCCAGGGGTCACAAGGAAGGAGTTTTCGGGACTTTAATAAAAGGATTTCAAAGCTTAAAAATAATTTATTTGTTAGGTTTTCTTAAACAAATTGAATTTTGTGTGGAAAATAACTATCAATAATTAGGGTTTTTAGTATTTAAATATTTTATTTTATATTTTTCTAGAAATTCAAGAATAGTTTTGATATTTAAACTTTTGCTTAATGAAAATGTGCTTCATTTGCCCTAATTTTTTTCGTAGAACTTTATTCAATTTTCTTTCTAAATAAATTGCTCTTATACTTTCATACTTCACTTAAAGAATGAAGTCATCTTTATAAATAAACAAATTGTTTATCTAATTTTAATAAAACAATGTAATATATATTACAGTATATAACTCACATCACTCTTATTAGTAAAGATCTCCAAATACTCACTCCTTGTTGCACCTGTCCATCCATTCCGGCCCCCAATAGAGTTATAACTGAATGAAAATGAATGACCATTAATTTATCTACCATTCAGGCCAGTCTTTTCCGCCTCAAGCCTAGAAAAAGAGCATGAAATTATTCAAAAATCATTTGCCAATGGCAATATGTTGCATGCGTGGTCTATTTAGACATGAAGCAGGTTAGCATTTCGCGGGTTGCGGGACATATTTGTCATGCGTGGCCAAAAAATATTCCCACGTTCATTTTTTGTTTGCGGGAATTTTTGTCTTTTTTTTTCTTTTCTGTAGCTTTTTGCTTAATTGAATTCATTTTTGCCGAGTGAAAATGTAAAGAGATAAAGTCGAATAAAGCAAAATGTGAACTAGAGCCAAGTCGAGCTGGTGAAACCATTTATCATTATTGGCAGAGATCGTTGGCCATATTTAGTCGTATTTATTGGCAAAACAAATTGATTAATTGATCTGGCATTTGCATGCGGCTCTCGTCTTAATGAGAACTTGACGTCTCATTGAGAACTCTTGCCCCCAGTTTCATTCCAGATGATCGATGAAAAATGCAAAAGGTGCTGGAACCAATGAATGAATGAATGAATGTGCAGGGGATGCCAAAAAAATATACCAGGAGACTAAGCACTAAAAGAAATATATTTCAATATCAAAAGGTCAGAATAGTAAGTGAGGATTGTTTTTGAATATAATAAAATGTATGATTTACATATTATATTTGGTTCTGGAGATGTAGCCCAAGGAACTCTGTAAGTCCTTTGATTTGTTTTGGTTTATTTTCTTTGATATTTCCTTCCATTTACTTTTAAATTTCACCCAAGGTTTTCTCCCTGTGTTTTCTGGAGTGACCCCATCTGTATCGCCTGCGTAACGTCTCGACTTGGTAGCCCAGAAATCGATGTCAGGGACAGTTGAAAGCCCACGAACCTCGCCTGCCTGCGTGTCTGTCCTCTCACCTGCACTCGCTCACCTGCGATCTGAACTCTGCGCACTCATTAATCATGGCTTTGGGTTTTACGAGTTCAGAGAGAGTGCCAAAGGCAGATGGTTTGGCTTGCGATCAGGGGAAAAACTCGGTTCAAGTGCGCTCGAAGCGCCAAAAAAATAAGAAAAAATATATACTGGCTGCTTGCTTATTTGTTTGTTGGCCATGTTTTTGATTACATAATCCAAACAAATCACGAGAAAGTATAACAAATTTTGATTGAAGTCGCTGATGAGATACTCTAATAGATGGAGAGAAGAGAATTGAATTTTAATTTTAATTAAATTTTTTTTTAAATATATAATATTATTCCAATATTAAAAAATTTTAAATTAATTGAGAGACTGTTGAGCTTAGGCATACCTTTTTCCGAAACTCTGATAAAATACTTTAAATTTAAATGTATATACCCAAAATATTGTCTTAAAATGCACATAAAGTACATTTAAATATAATAAAAATACCCGTTTCTCTTATTTAAACCTCCCTTCAAGTAAAGCGCACCTCTAACTCCATTTACCCGCCCACAAAATCCATTTTCCAACCGATTCGATCAGCAAATGTAACCTTCAATTGCGGTTAGGGGAGAGTCTTTCGACACAAACCCACCGGAGGCTTTCGCCGGAGCCACTCGAGCCTTGTGTGTTAATGTCTCTAACTGGCCCGGGGGTGTCCGTGGTGCACTGCAGCCGTTGCGTTGGCTTCCGGACAAGGCCGCTTCGAGATTTGTGGGGGATTTGCTCTATAAAAGTGAAGCCACGACCTGGCAAAATCATCAGTTCGACGCTTTGGCTCATCTCCATCAGGTCAACATGAAAATCTTCGTCTGTTTGCTGGCTCTGGGAGCTGTGGCCCATGCAGGATTCATTGGAGGAGGAGGTGGCGGCGGCGGCGGAGGCTATGGCGCTGGCGGTGGCTATGGAGGTGGCTCTCCCCATGGCGGCGGCGATGGAGGCTATGGCGGTGGCTCTGATCACGATCATCATCATGGAGGTGGTGGCGGTGGCTCCCCGCCCGTCAAAGTCATCAAAGTGATCCACGAATCCGCTCCAGCTGGTGGTGCAGGAGGCTGGCAATCAGGAGGAGGCGGCGGCGCAGGTGGCTGGCAATCTGGAGGAGGCGGTGGCTACGGAGGTGGCGGCTCCCATGGCAGCGGTGGCGGCCAGGAGATCAAGATCATCAAGATCATCTCGCAGCAGGCATCGGCTGGCGGTCATGGCGGCGGCTATGGTGGTTCATCCGGCGGCGGTGGATACGGTGGCTCATCCGGTGGCGGTTGGTCTTCGGGTGGCTCATCCGGCGGCGGCTGGTCGGCTGGAGGTGGAGCTGCTGAAGCCCCTACGGCTGTGAAGATCATCAAAATCATCTCCGAGTCGGACTCTGGTGCTGGTGACTCAGGCAGTTGGTCTTCAGGAGGAGCTCCCGGTGGTGGCTGGTCTTCGGGAGGAGCCTCCAGCGGTGGCTGGTCCTCAGGTGGAGCTTCCAGCGGTGGCTGGTCTTCAGGTGGAGCCTCCAGCGGTGGCTGGTCACCTCAGGGCGGTATTGCCGGCAGCTGGTAATTGTGATATTCAATCCATTGTAAACCCTTCCATTATTGTCATTGTCCTCATCTCCATTTCCATACCCTGTTGTTAAAGCTCCATTCCACCATATTTGTTGAATAAAAACTTTTCTGTTTGATCGTTTCCCAAAAAGGAGTGTTTAATTTGCGAAACTCTAGCAGCCAAAAAAAAGGAGCAACAACCCAAGAAATCCTTTTACAACTTTTCAATTTAAAACAGAAAACTCTGGAAGGAAAATACATAGAAAAACACCCAGCCATTCTTTCTCCCAGCTCTTCTTTTCCCTCTAAGAAGCACACTTAAGCGTTAAGTAATAAAATGCAAGCAAAGCTGGGCAAAAAAAAAGGAGCAGCCAAGAAGGGACTGGGTAGAAACGAAAAAAAAGAAGGAAAACTGTCGGAAAATATGTAAAATATCACTTTTGACTAGCCGGAAAAGTCTAGCCACCCCCCCAGGAGCCAGTTTTTCGCGCAGCGGGTGGCAAAAGTGGGCGTGGGATAGAGGGTTGGGCTGGGATTCATTGGGTTGCATGTATAAAAATATATATTTTCCATATAAATCTAACAAAGGACGTGTTCGGGTTACTTGATTAGGGCCAGGCTCGGGAGTGGGCAAAAAACATTTTCTTCGCTTTTCTTTTCTTTTCTGTGCTTTTTTATTATTTTCTGGGTGGCAGAATGGAGTGCCTACGAAAAGGATAAAGGACTGGGCTGGTTACTTTTTTTCGGTTTCCTAGAACACTCACACAAAGAAAGGTTTCTCTATACACACCAATAAAGAAAAGTGAGCAATTTGTTGCTGAAGATATGATAGGTTTGATTTTCCGTATTGATTTATTTCCACACAAAAGGGAAGTGTATATATATGTATTATATATACGTTTATTTTGTTTTCTTTTGGGCATTTTCCATTGAGGGAATTGCGCAATTTTTCGGCCGAGAAGAATTATAAAAACAATCATTAAACATATTTATTCTCTCCCACTCAATAGCCATCAACTTGTTGCCGGGCATTGTAAACAAAACAAACATTTGGCGGAACATTCCAAGGGGGCGAGCGAACACACAGACATTACTTAATATTCATTCTTGGATCCGAAATACGAATCGGCATCTCTAAACAAATACTGAAACGAAATAATTTTTATGAGTTAAATGGAAGAATGTTTTCCATTGAATTGCAAACAGTTTTGGGGATCTATAGAATCCAAATTTATTTTTGTAAAGTCGGTGAGGGTATTTCTGAATTAATTATGGGCCTTTAGAATATATATACTTATTATTAAAATGTTCAGATATATTTGAAAGATTAAAATGAGGTAAAAATATTTTTTATCTTATATCCTTAGATTAAAGTGAAGTACAGGATAGGCTTAGAAAAATTGCCAAATATATTAAGAAAGTAATTACAAATTTTGCTGACAATTTGCAAGTTTCATAGTTATTCATTCCATATAATTTCCATGAAAGTATAACTAATTCTTACATATTTTTCTTATATTATCTTAAATCGTATATAGTTTTCATTTATACTTTCTCACCGCATACAAAATAAACTTAATAACAACGAGTATGCCCTCCTTCTCTGCCTTCTCATGCCTTGATTATATTTGTCTTGGTTCTTCTTCCATACAAAATTTGTTATTATTTTAATTTTACTTATTGACTGATTGCTGGCATTGTTGTTCGCCGGAGCTTCCAGCACGTGCAGCGGGCAAAAAAAAAGTGGAAAATTGCGTGTTTACCAAAGAACAACAGGGCGCGGGTGAAAAATCGGCGCAGTGTCGTGGGTGGAAAATCTGGCTGTCTGCCTGTCTGCCTGCCAGTCTGTCCTGTCCCCTTTGTCAGCTGCTGAAGAGTCAACTGGCTTTCGCCTCTCGTCTGTGTTGACTGAATCGCTTTTCAAGTGTGTTTACTGTGGGCGCGTGTGCACCGCCGAATGCCGCCGAATCAGAGCATCAGGAACAGAAACATCAACAAACAAATGCAGAAAACACAATCAATGAGGCAAAAGCAAACAGTTTAAGCGCCCCTCGGAAGTCGTTATTAAGAACTTCACCCGCACCATTGGACTGGATTCTGGATGAGCACCTCAAACCTCAACCAAAAGTAATTTCGATTTGTCTGGCTGATATACTTTACCATATATTTGCTATAAAAGGGATGAAGCGCCAGCGTTTCTCATTGATTGAGTTCATAAAAAAATGCTTGACGGAGGTTGACAGATCAGAAAATAAAGCTTTATTTACTCGAATAATGAATTCTGAGCAGCTATGATTTAGTTTTTCGATAAAAATGTGGAAGTTATGAAAAATAATTCGGGGTTGTGGGAGTTATTATTCAAGGGAAAACATATTGTAAGGCTGATATGGGTTTTGACGGTCTATATCACTGACTAAAAGCTTGTTGTTCAAATAATATATTAAAAATATTAATTTACCGTCAATATAACAAGCCTTTATTAGTTAGTATAATATATTTACTCTCCAGAAATACATTTATTATTCTCTTTAAACTCAATTTCAAGGCCTAAAAGGATTATTTCACAAGGAAAGGTGGTTGAAAATCCCTGAAAATTGCTGGGAAATTCCCCATCCCCCTGTATAGTGTTATAATAACATCTAGCAAATTGACCATCCATCACATCCCCTGTTTTCAATTGCCGTGATTTGTTATTGTCTACTTGGTTAGTTGAGTTTGGAAATTGGTTTGATTTACTCAACTGATGGGGTGTCACCCGGTCCTCCTTCTGGCTCACCAAGGAGTCTGTCCGGGCTAGGACTACGAATGGCCCACTATATCCTCTTGCCCCCTTTGGCTGGCTGATTTTCGTCTGGTCGACGACACCGTCGTCACCATTACCATCAACCGGATCGTCGCCAAACTCTCGGGTCTTCCAGACGTGAGCGCCGCCGTTGTCGCCATTAACTGTCCCGGCGACGCCTCCACTGCCACAGTCAGTTGCAGGGCCCAGTGGCAGTGGCACCCAACAGCAACCATTGCCATCACAAGTTGTCGTCTCATCGATTTCCCCGCCTTCCCGCCTCTCTTAGCCCATCTTTCAACCCATTTCTCTGTCGCCTTTGTTGGCTGCCAAAACACAGAAACAGAAAAAGGCAACGAAATCGTTATATAGCAGAGGCAGAGAAAAAGTTTTAGCTAAAAAAAAGTAGAAGTAGAAAAGAAAAATAAAGAACGCGAAAAGTGCATGGCAATACAAAGGCAAACAAACAAATATTATTACTAATTTATACTCGAATATTTTCCTATCACCCTTTTTCTTTCCCCACAAGACCGAGCTATTTTTTGAAGCTTACTTTTAGTTATTTTTTTTAGGCATTCTTTTTGGGATTGGGGTTTTTTAATCCATATATTTTGGTGTTACCAAGGAAGTTAGAGAAATGGTAAGGGGTAAAGGGTGTAGTTGGGGAGTAATTCCATCTTTTAGATATATATTTTATAGATTTAAAATTGTATAATAGTTACAAGAATGCAGCATTTAATTTTAATATTTTGTAAACCCTTTTATGTACTTATTTGCTAACAGAAAAACTCATGAACTTAGCAAAGTTTTGATTATTTTATAGACTTAAAATGATTTAATAAATACAAGAAAGCAGCACTTAATTTAAAATATTTTCTAAATGCATTTTTTGGTTTTTTGGCTAGAGCAACCTTTTACATATTTCTTTAAAAAGATATTACTAGATGGTAAAGCCTTTTTCCATCTATTTTATGTCCCTGAAAAGTTCCTCTTTCGTATGAAATAATAATTATATAAAAATTATTTCTAAAGAGTATCCTTTAGCCATTTTCACCTGCCTCTGTTTGGTCATCGTTAAATGTTTTCAGGTGCGCACTTAGTAATTTCTGCTGGGTGCCCGCCTGCTCCCCCATCCAACGAAGTACTCATCAGTGTCTGGGCCAGTCATAAGTAATTTATCAAGATACAAAATTGCAGTTGCCCGGCGACAAGCGTCGCCGTCTGTCAATGCCAATCAGTGGCGGGGCGGTGTGAAGTATGAGTGAATGTGAATGTGATTGTGAATGTGAATGTGAACGTGAATGAGTGCCGGGCATGAATGATATCCAAGGCATTTGTCAGGTGGACGCGCACTCAAGTGATGCCAAATGTCAGTCAACAATTTGGGTTTTTGGGTGGTGCTGCAGGAATGACCGAAGGCAGCAGGATGTCCCATAATTGGCCAACTGCGATTGCTATCCTATTTCATACGATATCTCGGTCAGATTGGTTGGGGGAATATCGAGTTCGGTGTCAATTTAATCGAAGTCAAGGGGAAATGATTGAGGGGAGGAAGGTGTGACTTATGGACATCCTGTGATTTATTGCTTATACCTGCAATGTGATATCATCGAACAAGTTGAGGGTGACTCTTCTTTTTTTTCAGTTCCTTTTTTTTTGGTTCAGATTATCCCTTAGGAAATTGGGTTTGAAGTTGGATTTAAATTAGGCTTTTCAGGGTGTTATGAGGGGGTTGGAAATTATTAATGATAATGATATTAGATAACCAGAGCTTTTAAGAACTCTAAAATGGTTTAAAAAAAAGGGTGTACATCATTAAAAATTCGACCCTTAATTCAGCGCATAAAAATTCGCATTAAATACTTTTTAATATTAATAATTCGTACCTAAAAATAAGCTTAGATTCATTTATTAATATCCTTTCAATAACCAATTTCCATCTTAACAAAACTCTTTTCCAGATAAAAATTGTTCTGTTCAAGTTGTTATCCTCACGAGACTGGTAGCAAGTCACAGTTTCCAACAAGTAATTTGGGCCACACGGAAAATTCTCCACATTCATCTTATGGTAATTCACAGAATCCAAGTAGAGACATCCTTTTGCTCTGTGTCCTTTCTCCCACTCAATTACAATGCAAACTATCAGCAATAAAAGCAAATTTCCATCACCCAAAGGAAGAAGGATTTTCCACAGGCGCATATGTGTATAAGTGTGTGTGTGTCTGTGTGAGCCCGAGAACTGTAATAATTTTTGTGTGCTTTATTTTGTATGTGGGTCATGTCCTTATGAAATATTCAAATGTCCTGAATTACGTATTTATGCCATTTCCACTCTTTTATTGTTCGGCCTTCCATTTCCCAAGCAAATCCTTTCACAACAACAACAGCAAGAAAAACACGAAAATCCAATTGTAAATGCGTAAATGTGTGTGTGCGTGTGTATGAGTGCGGAAGGGTGTTTGTGTTTCAATTCCGTTATTGAAAATTGACCAAATATGTGTGTGAAAGCAGAAGAAGGACATGCAAAGTGATTCCCCTGTTTATTTTGTTCTCCTTTTTTGGGCGGGAAAATGGAGGGAAATCGAGGAAAAAGGGAAATGGAAATGGACTCAGATGAAGGCAACAAAGCGACAATGACAGCAACAAAAGCAGAGGCAATAAAACACACACGAGGGCATAAAAACAAATAAATTGGTAACATTTTCACAACACTCACACACTCCCATGCACACCCACAGCGCCGCTACGAACACATACGGACATTGGTAAATCCGCTACGGAAGTTGTGCTTTTAAATCGATTTTGATTGATTTTTCTCACTGCCAGGACATGCCTTTAGGGCACACACAGACACATACGCACACTCACCGGGGCTTTTCCGGGCCTTGCCTCTTCCCCCTCTCCCTCTGTGTGTGTCAATGGTTGTGTAAAAATAAAATCAAATTGTAAATAATCGAGTCGCAATCGTCGCCTGTTTGTATCAAAATATAAACGTATATATGATGATGCATATATATTTTTTGCTTTTACCCTTTTGCGATGCTCCACTCAGAAGAATAATAAAAACAATATAAGAGTAGGGTGATATACGATTGCAACTTGGTGATACCCATTATTAATATCTATAATGTTCTATAATAATTTATACAGATATATATACAAATATTCCATAATTTATAAAGCATTTATACAAATTTTTAATTAAATAAAATATTCTTGGTTATAATATATTCCAATAGTTTCAAACGTTTTAATTATTTGTAAAATTTGAACTATTTTTACAATTTTAACAAATGCAACAATTTTAAATAATATTGTTATGTTAATATTAAAGTATATTTAAAATATAAATATAAAATAATAAAATATATATATATAAGTAAATATTATAATTAAATAAATAATACAATCAAAAATATACAAATTTTAAAAAATTACAACAAAATTCTTACTAATAATATCTTCACAAATGTCCTCGAATTTTTTATGAATTTAATCTAAAATGAAAAATATATTCCAGTGATACAATTATAATTAAAAAACTCTTAAGAGACTCCGCCACCACCTCAAGTATTTTATTACAAATTCCAAAAGAACCTGTCATACCCCTTTCTAGGTTCAAGAAATAAATTCCTGCCACTTTATATCTGCACTAAAACTATTTGAACTAACCCTTTAACCCGTCTGATTCACCGCACTCTCGCCCGGAATGTAGTTTTCAAAACCTTTAGCTCTCTTTAACTTTATTTATTTATATTTATATTTATTGAATGTGTATCGCTTTATTTCAATACCATAAAAACTTTACGCCAGCAGTCGAAACCCAAACTAAAAGCCCGCACTTACATTTTTAATACAAAATCAATAAATATAAAAAATAAATAAGTGAGTGGAAAAAATCATAAATGAATTTGTATGCGTGTGTGTGTGAGATCACACACAAGAGCATAACTATATATTTCTGTGTATGGGTGAGAAAAGAATTTTTTACGATGCTGCGGACCCATAAAAAGCGCATAAAGTGGCCTTAACATGGCATAAAAAACGCACTCGCAAGTGCCAAACATAACCCAGGGGGGTAGAAAAAAAATAAACAGGGGTTATAGTAGAAGGAGAGTTCCACTAGATCCATCTATGGCCCCAGCTATAGCATATGCCCGGGGGATACCCACGAGGTGGGGGGAGGACACAGAACCATATGTCCCGCAGAATAAGCAGAGGAATTTAGCAAAAAATCGCTAAGGATAATGGGAGGAAAATAAAATAACTTTTGAGAATGTATAGAAGGTGTGGAAAATTCTCCTGGGATCAATAAATCGTTTGCGTAATTAAGGCCTCATTTTAAGTCCTCCAGCTAACCTGATTGGAATTTTTAAGTACGTTTTTTGAACTCGGAAATAAAATTCTTAGAAATGTATATAATTGTAGTACAAAAAGTAATTTATAAAGGTGTTTTCTTTCATTTAAGCAATAAATCTTAAGCATAATTAAGGTCAACTTTTTTTTTTTAACCTCACGTGATATGAGCTCTAAATTAACTTGTAAAACTCCTCCTCTACTATCTTAGCTAGTAATTAAAACAAAAATAATTAATTTCCTTACTCAGCTAGGAGCACTTTAAGAAAACCTCCCCGTCCAAGAAAAAAAACCCCCCAATTAATTCCCAAATTTGTCCACTCAACGTAAATGTTCCGAGGGCAACAAGGTGGTCATCCTCATTATTTTTGCCATCATTCCACCGAATAAAGTTCTTAACATTTTTCATTATTAATTAAGTCATTTCCTTTTGGACTGCTTGATAAAGTTTTCACTTCCTTTCATTGTTTGCCAGTTTATAAGAATAAGAACAAGTCCCGGGACAGTCTGTGTTCTGGTGAAACTTTATGGGTTCCAAATTACCATTTCCACCGGCTGTTAATAGTTCGAATATTTAACCCCTTTGTGTGAGCTCTCAAGACAACCCCGGCGGCTACCTCCTGATCTCACACCCTCGCATAGGCATAAGTCAGGATTCAAAGCACTCAATAAACACACGTACACTCGAATTTACATATCTACATCAGACATCATCAGGTCGTAATTAAAATATCACGCCCAGGCAAACAAAGCAAAGTCGTCCTAGAGAGGTGGAAAGCCGATGGCGGCAGTGGCGGAGACTTGTTCAAGGATTTCCCAGCCGCCAGTCAAACAAATAATCTTTAAACCCGATTTTTGTTTTTAATAAAAAGGTCTTACAAATATTTTAAGCCGCTCATCATTGCCCTCAACCTTTGGCAAGGACCTTCCATATTCGTACCCATTTTTCGTACCCATCCCCACTTGCCACTCAACTCCCGCCGCCGTCTTGTGCATTAAATCAAAGAAGCGTAGCCAGCACGTGTCTGAAATATGCATTAACACACCACCATCACCATCGCCATTTCCATCTCCATCGCAATCGGAAAGGGAAGCGTCGGCAGAGAGTAGAATTATCCCATGCCAGGAACAGATCAGAGCGGAAGGTTTTTCCTACTGTGGAGGGTTCGAGGCGCAGCCACCGGGAATGATTTCATTTTTAATATTAATTGCAGCAATCGAGTGACCATGACAACACAACTCTGTCCTGGCTATTCCAGCAACCCTCAAGGATCAGGGACCAGGAAACTGCGCACCCAGAAATAAAACAGAAAACAGCCGGGTCCAGAGTGGAAGCGGAACTTGGGCTTGGAGTTGGAGAAGCGTCTTGCTTCAACCACCCGTGACAAGTCGCTGGCGGATGTGGCAATTGAATTTCGTACTCGCACTGCCGACTCTGGCAACTGTCCGTTAAATAAAACCCCAGACAATATTTGTTTGTCGATTAAGGGCGGTCCATGCCGCCGCCGCCGCCACTGCCACTCAGACTCCAGTTCCTCCCGGTCAACCAGACTGGACCTGACAGTTAAATGAACCACTGAGCGGGTTCGATTTGTGATTGCCGGCAGATTAATGGAGTTTGTAATGGAATCTGAAAGGACTCTTGCTGGGGGGATACGACACATAAAAAGCCTTGCTCAATTTAGTATTATTCTGTTTTTATTTTGAATTTTTGTTTCCTTTGATCTAGGGGGGGATTGTAAACAAGCCACAAGGGTTCTTATTGGAAAGGTTACCTCAGTAGCTACCTAGGTTAATTAAATTAATTGAAAATACAGAGATTTGGAATTTAAATGTTGTGAAAGCCCTACACTTAAAAGTAAATCTATATTTTCCTAATGTTAAGACTGATATAAATTTATCCTGCTCTTATTCCTTCCTAATTAGTATAATTTAATTATATATTTCGCCGTTAACAAATTTATATAAATATATATATTTTTTAGTCTCCTGTTTGCCTGTTATTTTATATTTGTAAAAGCCAAGTTTTTGCTTTCTTGTCTTGGCTTTACATGCAATTTTTCGCCTTTGGTGGGTTGGTCCACCCCCAAAAAAAGGGACTTTATCCGCTAAACGATTTCCTTGGCATCCTCTTTTGTGCCGAGGTGCTCGGCACGGCCACTTGCTCTCAAGCACATCCCGCGAACACACCGCCTCAACCCAACTCCAACCCCTTTTTTGCAGACTCACTCGCCCCCAACCCTTGGGTTCAGACACAAATAAACGATAAAAGCACAGTCGTTTGCCAACAACAGTAACAATCAGTAGCGAGAGAATGCCACCCACTCGGGCCTCAGACGAAAGCCCGTTTGATACACTTAAAAAAATACAAAACCAAAAACTACACGTTACTCCTAGAAGAAAACATTTCTTTATCGAGTTGAAATCTTATTATTTTTCTTATTAAATACATATCAAAAGTATTTTTTTTTTAATTCAAAACTCCTTTACCTTTTTCTAGTGTATTCTTTAACCAAAGCAAACTCGAAACCAAACCCAAACCCGAACCCCAAGTCCAATTCACAATCCACAATCGTCCGACGCTTCGTCGCACTCGCTGTTGCTTCGTCGCACTCGCTCAACATCTGTTCGTTGTTCAGTTGGTTGTTCGGCTCGTTGTTTGGTCCGTTGTTCGGTTCGTTCGCTCGTTGGTTGCGTTCGACAAACGCGGGAGTTGACTGGGCGCCCAGCTTTTCCAGCAGGCGAACCGAGTGGGAAAATCCTCCTAATGGAAAATGCGCTTAACACTGTATAGAGAGAGGGCCCAGAGAAAGAGAGAGAAATGAAGGGAGAGAGAAGACGTCCTTCTCAAGCGAGAGCGAGTGAGAAACAGCGCGGTGGCAAGGGCGAGCGGAAGAGCGAGAGGCAAAACGAGAGCTAAAGTTGAAAGTTAAATTGAATTGAGGTGGGCCAAGTGTGGCCTGGAGGGTTGAAGGCCCCTGGGGTCCCTTCGGGTGGTTTGTAACCGGAGAAAGGTGGCCCCCAGAGGTGAGAGGAGGGATGGATGGTGATGGTGATGGTGATGCCACGGGGTGGAGTGAATGAATTTGTTGGGCCATCAAAATGACTTTCAGCATGTGGAAGCCGCTGCTTAGCATGTTTCCTGACAGCCACGTGCGGATAGAGCGAAAGAGAGCGACTACCCCTTGGATAGAGAGGGGTATATAGTGAGAGAGATGGCTGGATATTTGTCCTTCGCCTGTCTCGCTTGCCTTGTGTGTGTTCGTGTTTGTGTGAGTGGCACTGTGAAAATGAGGCGCAAATTTTGTGGCCGAGCAAACAGAACACGAATAAAAGGCCGAAAAAGGTTCAACAAATGGTTGGAAACCAAAAACCGAAACCCCCGAAAAATACACAGCCCAGTCGTATATACTATTTGGTAATGATATGAGGGCAAATAGTGGTTTCGGTGAAGTGGGTTTGCATTATATGGAGGGTTAGGAGCAGGATCCTAAGGATGTTATGAGGGTATAGGTAAATTTTTAAAGTAATTAATAAGGGAAAAGCAGATGATTTTCATATTTGGTAAGATTTTTCCTCAG
This sequence comes from Drosophila seguyi, assembly GCA_008042675.1. NCBI lineage: Eukaryota > Metazoa > Arthropoda > Insecta > Diptera > Drosophilidae > Drosophila > Drosophila seguyi. The sequence continues at coordinate 23,416 of VNJU01006808.1, read as the reverse complement.
AAGTTTGTGAATTTAACTAATAAATTAATTAAATTTACAAATTATGTTTTTAAAATGCGCCTATAATTCTCAAATTTTTACTTCCTTATCAATTTATGTCCTTATTAGGACTTTTATCATTACTTAACCAACTTTTCCACTTAATCCGAACGTATATCTATCTGTTAGGGCTCTGTTAACTTATTTTTCCCCTGGGCTTCTGTAATTTCTTGGTGGTTTGTGGAGTTAAACGGGTATCGGGTATCTCCTAGTCCAGCTCTTTCGACTGGGCGCCCAGAACTGGACAGCAGGCAAACTCGCCATAAAACTCAGGATAAATACACTCTCACATACACACTTATACATTTTCCCATCTCCCATTTTCACCCCCTTGTGCTGTGTGCTGTGTCTCCCTCTCTCACACTCTGGGATGCTTGAAAATTATGTCAACGAGTTCTGTTGATTTTTCCCATTTCGTTTGGCTTTTATTTCTGCCTTCCTTCGTCTCTGGGCCCATTTTGTCCCTCTGCCTCGCTTCGCTTTTCCTTCCCTTCCTCCTCCTGCTCCTCCTTTGCTTTTTGTTTGGCATTTCCCATTTTCACTCGGCTGTAGCCTGGCGCTGGTTAATTACATTTTACAAAATTTGCTGTCAAGTAGTTAAGTTGGGTTAAGTCGAGCAAGCGCCGGCAGCGCAGCATTTTCCAGCTTTCCCTGTGTGTGTGTGCTTTCCCGTTTTTGTTGGTAATTTAATATTCGATTTTTGTAATTTTTATGCGCTGACCTTTTTGCATTTGCGGAATTTTCCTTTTTAATTATTTATTTGCGGTTGTTTGGGGGTTTCATTTCGTTTTTCTTGTTTTGCTTTTTTTTTTTGGGAGGCGTGTGTTCCCCTCCTACTTTGTACGCCATCCGCAGATTAAATGGAAAATCGTTTTGTATTTAATTATGCAGTCAGGTGATGGTAATTGGGGATTGTAATTCGGAATGTTCTCTGTCTGAAAGTGTACAGCATAATGTTTACACGTTCTACGAATCGTTGACCATTTCATAGAGTAGCCCTGGGCTGTGTACATATGTACATGTATCCTTTTTATATACACACCCCCTGATACATAAGTAAATTCCACATTTTGGTTAACTTTCCGTGGGTTTATGGTGAGTGAAGAATTCAGCAAAAATATATTTTTAAAAGCTCAAGTCAGAGCGCACACAGTTGAAGGAAAAAATTGCATGCCGCGCAGAGACAGGGACAAAGTGAGATGCAAAGGATACGGCAGGAGCAGCAAATAGTGAGGGGAGAGGATATACTGAAGAAGGACACGAAATAGGTATGCAAAGAGCCGGGGAGAAAAAGGATATTCAGATGCTCTTACAACAGTGAAATCTTTTATTATTTAAAGATGATTTTATATACAGAAGAAGGAATTTGTAATAATTGAAAATAAATATAAAATATAAGACAATTTAAAGAAAATGATTACAGGGTTCAAAATTTAAAGAAATGTACATATCTAAAATTTAAAAATATTTAAAAAATATTTTAAAATGCTTTCTAAGTAATTATAATAAAATTATATTTTTTTTTGTTTCAATAAAGCTAAGCTTACATTTTCTTAAATAAATGTTCATGGTATTACAAAATTTTAAAATTATAATATTAAATTTATAAGGCAAAAGATTATCCTTTTCCCAAGCGGATTTTGCAAGATCCTTCCCTACGTTAGGGTACTAAGAGCTCCTCCTGCCAACGTAAAAGACAACCGAGCACAAAAAAAGAAGGAAAATTGTGGCGCAAAATGTTACGCTTGCACCGAAATGGAGGAGAAAATGTGAAAGAGTGTGTGGGTGTGGGGAGATCGGAAAAACTGAGGATTGGGTTTTTCCCAAGCAAGGGGAGACAAGAGAGACGAGAGAGAGCGAACATGTTGGCTCCTACAATGACAGCAGCCTGCAACAGCCGGCGAAGGACGAAGGACGTTGCAAAAAAGGGGGGGCGCAGAGTGGGTTGAAACGGTGGCAAAGGCATTAAGCTGCTCCCACTCATACGCCCACACACCCACACACACACAAACAGCGATGGGACATTATAGTCAGAAGGCGAAGGATGCGTTTTCCATGAAAAACNCGCTGAGTGGGTTGAAACGGTGGCAAAGGCATTAAGCTGCTCCCACTCATACACCCACACACCCACACACCCACACACACACACACACACACACACAAACAGCTATGGGACTTTATAGTCAGAAGGCGAAGGATGCGTTTTCCATGAAAAACTCATACTCACATAGCGACATACTTCCACACAGATGCGAGAAAAGCGAAGAAGTAGAAGAAAAATAAGGAAAACTTGGCGCGACTTTCCAGTACGTGAAGCTGTGAGCTACAGAAGTGAAGGAAAACTCACACACATAGATACACTCACACACTCAACAAGCGCTGAAGAGACATATATCCCCGCACACGAGAGGGAAAAACTTTAGTAAATAGCAAAGAAACAAATTTAAAAATAATAAAATTAAAAGAATTTATTTTCGAATTAAATAATTAATACTTAAAAACAATTTTTTAGTCAGGAAATCATTTTCAATAATTTTAAAAGCTATTTCAAAGCCCAATGGTTCTTTGCCACTCACAAGTCTTTCAATATTGGTTCAAATTTTAATGTAACCTAAATTTTAATGAAAAAATTGTCTTAAATAAAGTATAGTTTTCCCTAACAAGTAATTTTCCCAGTGCACTCACACAAGAGCAGAGGAAAAATGGCAACATAACTGTAGTGAAAATGTCAAGAGAGAAAAGATATTAAAACGTATTTGACTTCTGTGAGTTTTGGATGAAACGGCGGCTTGTGGGAGCGGAGGGGGAAGACCGAGGATATGGCAGGATGTGCGCCAGTGTGGCACAATGAAAAATATATAAAGAAGCCGCCACTCACACAAACACATCCGCACACACACACAGACACGCATGCAGAGCAAGCTTATGACAAAAATAATAAAAATGGCTCAAGAAAAGAAAATGGCAAAAACGAACTGAAATAAAAAAAGCACACAAAAAATAAGAAAAAATAAAAAAACGACAGAGAGAAAGAGAAAATACAAGTATAAAAATGAATTTTAGATGACAGGCAAAGCAGCTTGCTGGGAGGGGGCGGAGAACGGGAAGGAGAGGGGAAGGTTTGTCTTTGCAGTTAAGCAGACAAGTAAATGTTGTCCTTGTTGTTGCTCGCCCACACTACTCCCCCCACAGGAGGCGTGGCATTTGCAAGGAAGCAGCAGCAACGGCAGCAAAAAATAAAGGAAAAAAGGAAACCAAACCGAAGAGGAAAAATTGTGGAAAAGTTTTATGGGCAACAGCAGCAAAAATTGCAATATACCCAAGGCGTGGGCTGAGCTGGGGCTCCTTAATGGGAGGGAATAGCCAAAAGTGGCCAGGGGTGGGGTTGGGGGGTGCAGAAAAAAAACTCAGGGGGTGGCTGCCGTTGATGGCCGTGGAAAAGAGGATGCGGCAGTGACAAGGATAAAACATTGGGAAGGGCGACTCGAGATGAAGAGCTGAAAAATGGAAAATGGATGGGAAACCAATTTAAAGCGAAAGCGGAAATAAGAAAATACCACAAGGATATAGTTAAATCAGAGAAACTATAAAAATAAAGTGAATAACTATCATAAATTTAATCTAATTTCGAGTTATATTTGCTTGTAATAATAACAATACAAAATTATGCTTATTATTAGTTTTCTATTCCCAAAGCTCAACCCAATGTGTTAGCTAATTCCCTATAATATATCATTGGACAATTCCCCAAAGGCAAAAAACTGTCAGCATATGTTACAAAAAGGATTTGCAGGATACCAAACAAAATGCCCAGGAGACGAGCCCCCACCGAGTCAGAGACAAGGCATAAAAAATAAATGAATAACATAAAATAAATCATACGCCCCATCGGCCACCCAGTAAAAAGGGAGCCAATACCGTAACCATTACCTACCCAACCCCCACCCAGGCAGGCAGGATATGCCCCCGGCCCCCTTTTCATGGCGCTAATAAATGCTTATCGAAGACGCATAAAGCGAGTAAATTCGCAGCCATTAAACGAGCATAAAACTCGATGCCAGGGCCCCGAAACGAAATTGCGGGGCCCGACAAATCAAAGTACACCAGCCTCGGAGTCCTTTTTCCTCATTTTTCCCCTATTTCCTTGCCATGAAATAAAAACCAGGCAACAATGAAACCCAAAGCGGCTCCCAAGCGATTTCGATGCGGGCATTCGTCGGTCGGACCAAGGAATCAAGCCAACGCCGCCACCCACAAACACGAACAAAACCTCACACCAAACCCCAAGTGAACCTTCCTTCGGCAGGACCTCCTTCTCAACACTCGCTATATAACCATCTTACCCAACGTTGACAGCATACAAAGTAACTTAAATCGAAACAATAAAGCGGCAACTTTGTTCCGAGCAAAAAAATGCAAAAGAAAGCTAAAAGAATCCTGGAAAAGGGACGTAGAGAAAGCTGAAAAATAAACGAGCAGAAGTGTCGGAATAATAAATGTAAACGAAGACGGAAATGCTCTTCTTTGATTGAAGAAATTTAATCAGAATAAAATTCAAAATAAACAAATAAAATAGATGTAAAATCTTCTAAAACTCTTTAATATTTTAGTTTTATATTATCTTCCTATGAAATATATTTAAATATCCTAATAATTCATTAAAAACCGATTCAAAAATATATTTAGGAGTGTTAAAAACCACATTTTTCATACACTATTCGATCGAAATTCCCATACCCCTCGCTTGGGTATTATTACAAAAAATGTAAGAAAAGTCGTGAAGGAAAGTTTCCAAAGAAATTGAGCACAGGAGCGTGGGGGGAGCAAAAGCGGAGTGGAGAAGCGCAAAAAAAATAAAGAAATGTAGAAAAGCGCAAATAAATGAATGAATAAAAGCGCCGAGGATAGCAAGGATACCGAGACACGAAAAGCGCCGAGTGGAGGGTGAGTCAAAAGGAACAGAGTTCCACAAAGAAATTACAAAATGTATGCAACAAAAAAAAATGTAACAAAAAAAAAACGATGGAAAAGCTAGAAGTATGGGAAAATGGAGAACAGGGGGCCGCTCTGAAGGTGCAGCAACGTTGGAAAAATATTAATAAATCCCCGCTACTGTGCTACAAGGGTACCCACGGTTTCCCCCAACCCAATTTCCCAGACTACACGTCTCGCTTTTTTTTTCCGCGAAACACACGGCGTATGAGCAATATGTGAGGAGAGAGAGAAAAAGGGAGAAAAGTGCAATCTGCCAGGAATAAAAACGTGCAAACATACTAACCAAGGGAGCGAAAAATACGAAAATTGCTAAATCAGGTTACTCTAACTAACTGTGAATTTAGATGAGCTGCAGGAATTGTTTATTTAAATAAAAAAATAAAGTTAAATGGTAAGAAAATGTTTTCACAACGGAGTTTATTAAAAGACCTTAGAAAGAGCTGAGATTATATTAAAAAAATCTTTAATATTTACTACGAAAATAATAATTGATTTAAGTTAAAAAATTATTTGCAAAGAATAATATTTTCATAAACTTGAATAAAACATATTATAAAGTTTGCCTACAAATATTTCTAGCTGATTCCGCTTTAAACACTTAATAGCTTCCAGTAATTAACCCTTTTAGATCCTTTTTTAACCGCTAACTATTTAAAGTACTTGTAAACCTTGAGCAAAGTTAAATTGTGGTTAAACTCTTCAATCTTTTCTGGTTTACAATCAATTCATTGAGATGTTTATGCCCCCAATTGCTCTCAACTAATCATCCGCTTGTCCGCACTTTCGCACGCCGCCCACATACCGCAAATGACGCCCGCCTCCTCCCTCTCTCCCTGTGGGCGAGACGCCTACTGCTTAACCCACAACGACCAAAAGGGTCGCAACCGGCAACCGCAGCTTCCCGGTACATCGGAGTTGCCACTCGAGCGACCACTAATCATAACGATAACACCTAATCAACCGCAACTCAGCGGAGTCCGCAGAATCCTGATTCCGGAATCCTGAATCCGGTATCCTGAGTCCCAATCGAAATCCGTAACCGAATCCAGTAGTAGCTCCCGCCTCACACTCAGCGATTCGAAAACCAAAAAAGGTTTCGGGCTAAATTAAATGAAATGTTGATAAGGCGCAAAAGGGCGCACTAAACGATTAAATCGAATGAGCGAGCAAATGAGTGAGAGAGAGAGCGCCACCCACTGGGCTCAGGGGGGGTTGACTTTTCCGCCCACCCGAAAAGCGCACAGCGCTACAGCTGACAACTGACCCGTAGACCTGACGGAGGGCGGACGTGCCCGACTGACTTTCGGCACAAGTGCGCAGCGATGGCGAAAAGTGAATTTTCCGCTCGGCGCTTGCTTTTCTGCCATGGAGGCGGCGGCTACAGGGAGGGGGTGGGGCAGGCGGTAGAAAATTGCCAGCTGAATAATTTCCAGAGCCGAATGCAGGCGGCGGCGGCGCAAGTCAGGCGGTGCAAGGGGAAGGTTTTCACGAGTCTGGAAATGCCCTCTAAACTTTTTTTTTTAAATCTTGAAAATTTTCATAACTACTAAACGCAGCCTGGATTTAATTATTTAAATACCATAGGAATAATAATTAGTATTTAACCTTAATTTAATCTTGAATTTGTCTATTTAACATGAATTTTGTAAACTAATAATGTTAGATATAGAAATTTGTTTTCAAAGAAAGTCTTACAAAGATACTAATATAGTAAGTTGTTTTTTACTTAATAGTTTTCTTAGAAAATTAAATATTTTATAAGTAAGACTCGAATTCCGGCATACCCCTTGCAATATATACCCTATCCGCCATAAAAGCATCGAACTGGGCGCCCTCAACCCGTTGGGTGGTGCTAGCTCGTTCGGGTTCGTCGCAGTTCGGTACTCCTCGGCCTTTATATCGCCGGGTGCCTCGGTTCGATTGTTCGACTTGGTTCGCACGGACACAATGCCACTTGCTACATAAGCGTATATATCTATATAGGTAGGTATGTTTATGTGTATTCAGGGTTTCACGTGCCATTGCGCATGTGGGAATGCCATGGGAGTGCAGCCGGACTCGAACTTGGATCCATTGCCTTCTGTGGCCTCTGGGCGCCTGTTCCATCGGCAGCGTGTTGCGTTCGTGTGTGACGTTCTGTGCGGCTTCGGACCGGGCTGAGCCGGGATTTGAAGGAGAAATCGGACCGAGACCGAGACCGATACCGAAAACCAGACCTATACCGACCCCGACACAGTAGTCCTGTCTGCTCGGTGTGTGCTGGTAATTGCAGGACCCCAGCCTTGTTGTGCACACATTTGCTTAACTGGACTTGATTAGGTTTTCGAGGTTAGATACATTACGAATTATTCAGCGCACAGCGGGTGGGTGGGGCTGCCGCCACCCAGAAATCCCCACTTCTCGACTCTGCTCGAGTCCTCCGGCAAGTGGGGACGGGATCTCCAGGCGATTCAACCCCACTTGTTTGGGTTGCGAGCAAAATGTTCGTTCGTGGTTCGCCCTGTGTGTGCGTTCATTGAATTATTTCAACCATGCCGAGCATTTATTTGCACTGAAACAAAAGTGCGGGTCAATGGGATGTTTTCTGGGAAATATATAAATTATAAATGATGTTTATATTTTAATTACTATTTAGTTACTATAAAATCCATATGGTTAATATGATTTGAGTCAGAAAAAGTCAGTTGCGACCCTTTAAACCTTAAAGTTGTAAGTTTTCTTGCAGAAAATTTCCTTTCTACCCGAAGTTAGCTTTCTGGTTTTATGCAAAATAAACAAAATAAATAGTATTTATAATATTTATGCAGTTTATTAGTTATTTGTTTAATTAGAAAAAGGGTTATATCAAAACTAAATATATTTTACATGTACCCAACTTACTTATTATTATTAGAAACCCAAAATATTATTTTTTACTTAAATATTCTTTTCCTTCAAGACACAACTATTAATCTAATATTTTTTTTCTGGTGTTACAATAATTGTATGTGTTTCTGGTTGAACTTGCTCAGCTGCCACTGCTTTTTTGATTGTGTTGTAATTGCGTTAGGATGCGAACTTTGTTATCCTTGCCACGTAGCACATAATTGTAACCATTAATATTTTATTGGGTGGTGGTTGCTGTGCCTGTCATGGGTACAGGCTGCCTTTCTTCACTTTGGGGGGGGAAGTTTAATTAATCGACGACTGATGCTCTTATTGTTCCAGTGCCCAGTCAAAATATTTGACTTGTAGATGCGCCTCTAATTGAGTGGGCTCCCCGCCCATCGTTTTCCGTTCTTCGTTGTCCATTTTCCCGGCAAGAAGTTAATGCTGGAAGCCCAAAGTGAAAGTTGTTTTTGACCAACTGCCGCTGTATTGTTTCGTTGTTTTGTTGTTCCGCCCCGTGTTCTTTTCGTGGCGCTGCCCATCTGGCAGGATCTGCACGAAAATGATGTAAACCTAATTAAATTTCCAATAGAACAAACGACAACGCCGCCACCGCCCCTAGAGCAGATTCGATGGAGTTCTTGGGTGTTCCTGGTTGCTCCTGGGTGTGGGGCAGCAACTTTCAGGATGGCAGCCAGATAATTGCCAGATTGCGTCATGCGAGTGACTTTTCCGACCGCCCCTTGTTCTTACCATTCCTTTCCCTTCTTTCCCTATTAGCCAATATCCTCTGCTTAGTTGGAAAAGCTATCAACTTTAATGGAAGGGGATGGGGGTCTTCGAAGTGGTTCTACAAGAGACTTTCTGACCTGCCGGGCAAATTGACCAAGACAGATCAAAGAACTCCTCTCAAAGAACTTACTTTTGTTGCCAACTTTTTTGATTTATTGGTTTAAAATTAACTAAAATTGATATGGTAAAAATTTCCTAGAATTATTTTGCTAATAGATTTGAATATTTAAGACAAGACTTGCATAGTTAAGACTGGTTTTGAAGCATAAATAAATTTATTTATGCAAAAACCAAAGTAGAGAAGCCTACAATTATAATATATTATCTTACCATATAAATGTTAAATAAATTTAATTCTTTCTATATCTTAAAGTCAAACCCTGTTCATTTATTTTCTAAACCTTGACTCTCTTCATAAAATCTTTACTTTTTCAATGACACCCTTAAATTCTATTAGCTTCAAGGATCCCAGTATCAAATCAGCATAGATATATCGCTTAGTAATTCCATTATCGAAGGAAATACACAAGTGGCCATTGCTGAAACACACACAAATCTTCCCCCAATAAAATTGGATATACATTTTCCGAAAATCCAGAGGCATCTCCAACAAGGCGAAAATTATCGAAATGACAAAACGAAAGTGAGTGAACCGCCACGCCCCCGCCTCCTTTGGAGAAGTTGCTCTGTGTGTGTGTGGGGTGTGGGTGGTAGGGTGGGTGGTTCATGACATTGTCAACGTCTTGGCTGCTGTCTTTGTATATTGATGATTTTCCACACCCACACCCAGAGACACATACATACACAAATTGAATTATCCCAAGGACCAAATGTTTCTCTACTTGGGAGTGGGTGTGGGTGTGGGTGTGTAGGTGTGGGTATGTAGGTATGGGTGTGTTTGCCTTCTGTTTTGTGTATCTGCGAGACGTCAAAGTATCTTAATTAAATTTCATCCCTTAGCTGAAAAACAAAAACGAAAACGAAAAGCAAAAAAGAAAAGAAAACATAATAAAAATGTGCAGCAATTTCTCTCTCGTTTTTCTTCACTGACTAATAGACAATTTACGCCCAGCTAGCAAACCAACAAACATTCATACACACCAACACACAGAAAGTCACAAGAAATACGGCGGAAAAGTCACCAAGCCACAGAATATTTTTGTGAATTAGTGAAATTGTGAGACAGACAGACACAAAGTAATAACTTTTACGTTGCTGTGTTTTCACTTTTCGTTTTGTCATCCAGGGAATTTCCATTTTCCATGAAATTTGTGTTGAAATGGTAATAAATGTTAAAATATGGCTTGGTTTATTTATGAGAAATACAAGAGAAGTAAGGATATTCATAAGATATATATCGTAGAACTAGGGATATGATAATGTTTAGAATAAATGAATAATTAAAACCCCTTAAGTTGTAGTCAAGGTATTTTAACCAAAACTAATATCAAATCTCCTAACAGGCTGATCCTTCATCTGCCTCTCCTGCCTGCATCTCAATTAATCTAACTTTGATTAATTTCGCTCTCAGTTATGGTTCATGAATTTTCAATTGGCTTCCAGCTCCAGTTACCTCATAAATTAGCTAATCTATTAAGTAAAAGCCATTGAAAAGGGTTTCCCAGTGTTGTTTGGCGAAGCCACCGCTGTGCAGTGTGTGGAGTGCAGGGCCAATGACTGGCAGTCAACTGTTATGCCATTAAATAAAGTTGGCAACACTTAATGCACAGCGACAACAAAGCCAACAAACACAACTGTTGAGTGCTAGGAGTGGGCGGTGGTGGTGTTGGTGTTGTGGATTTTCCTTTTCCTTTACCAAGGGGTGTGGAATTGCTAATAAAATGCCTTGGGGGGAGGTGGGTGGTGTTTCTACCAAAATCTATAAAATGCAGGCTACAAAATGGGATGGAGGGGGGAAAAGCTGTTGTCCCAAAAGTGTTTTGTATTGTTGTTGCTGTTGTTATTGTCGCAGTTGTTGGTGTTGTTGCAACCATTTGTTTTTCGAGCTGTTATCCCCGCCGTTGACTCCCCTCGCTTGCCCCTATAAACATGTCACATTTAGGGGCGACTACGTGCCAAGAGTTGGTTGCATGTGCTCGGAGCAACAAGCCAATGCGATCCCCTCACTTTCCCCTTTGTTTCCCCCCCTATTTCCTTCTTCTCTCCACAAAACTAACCCTACAGAAACGCTAACTTTTCATGACGCCCAACGTGGGGTCGTTCCCTCCCATTGGCATTCCCTCTTTTCGTCCCTTTTTGCAGCCAGGCACCGCAATTTGCGCGTGATATCCCTTACACCCACACACACGTATATATATGTATATACATTCTGCCCGCTACTACTCCCCCCCGGCCACCCGTCGTGGCAACATTTTCGTTATCCTTTAGGAAGCTACCACTCACAGCTACCGTTCCGAATTGAATTAAACTCAAACTTTTACCAATTTACAAAAGCAACACAGCAGCAAAACAGCAAGAAAAGGAGGAGAAGTTCAAGTGATGGCACCGAGGAGAGTTAAGAGCGGAGAAGAGGGGCAGCATAAGGACCAGGAGCTGAACTAGCAGGGGGCTGGGGAAAAGGACGAACGGGGCAACAACTAACAAAAGTCGAAGCTAAGAAAGTTTTGCGCCAAAGTAGAATCAAGTTTTTTGCCAGCTTATTTTCCGCCAACGTCTTTTCCACTGGCGAATTTAGTGATGACCCAAAGTCGTGTCACGAAAGGGCTTAGAATAATAATAAATATTTAAGGTATTTGATTGAATATTGAATCCATAATTCTTTCTTTATCAGCTTCATTAAGTTATTATGTTATCATTAAGTTATCAATATAAATACCAAATTATCTTCAGTAGATTTGCTTTCCTTTGATTTAAATTTAAAAAATACTTAATCTAAGATTCTATTAATTTTTTAATATCCTTTGAGATCCTTACAAATAACGCTCTAAAATAATGATCCTGGCATCTTAATTGATGCTCGAATTGACCATCGCTAGTTCACTTAGCTTTCATGCCCCACCTTGCCCCCAAAACTTTTTCCGCCCATCAAATGCAACCTTTTTCGAGTTTACTTTGCCTGCTCCTTCTCCACCTTGGACCCTTGTCCTTCGTCCTGATTCTCTAGCTGTTGCTATTGCTGTTGTGGAAACACAATCTGCCCCGTAAAAGAGCTTAAACCCTGTCAAGCCACCCATTAAGAGGTGGGGCGGTGTTCGAGGTGGGTGCTGTGAAACATTTTGCGTGATGGCATACCAAAGCATGCATACCAATACAGGGATAAATACACTGAGAAAAATAGTATGAATAATAATTAAAATTGTGAAGAGACCGGTAGTCTGCCAAACAAGTAATATGTCCTTCAAATAAGAGCTGAAAGCTAAAGCTTTTGTTAACTTAATTAAAATAAAAAGGAAATCTATACACTTCTTTACTCTATTAGAGAAATATCCTGCAATTTCTCTCCATGTCTTCATGCCTCGGGTCTTTGGGGGGTGAAGCAGCCTGGCAAAGGACAACTATGGGCGAGCTTTTTGGTCGCACAGGGACATGGCTTGGCCTAAGTTGTTTGTTGCTGCTGCTGTTGCTGCCGCTGGGATTGTTGCTTTTTTTCCCTCCTTTGGTTACTTTTGTCGGTTTTCTTTATTTCTCTCGGTCTCTCGCTCTCTCGCTCTCCCTCTCGCTCTAGCTCTCATTTGGCATCTCCCCCACCGCCCCTCTGCCTGTTGTTGCTGGAAATTATAGCATGTCCTTTTGCGGACTAAGGACATCGGACCGTTCGGAGCGTGGACTATGGCATTGCTATGGTTTTTCCCAAGGAGCGGGCATCAGGTGGTGGAAAATTCTCGACAGTCGAGAGGTGGTGGAAGGGGGCGGGCAGGCAGATGGCTGTATTTATTTGGATCGGACTTTCGGAAGGACGAAGGATGAGCCGGCAGAACTGTGACGGCGACTGTCGACTTTGGTGCGATGTTTTGTCATCTGCCAACTGGAATATAATCGAGTGGTAGTGGCGGTGGCCAACATGGCCAACGAAACGAGGACGAGGCTGGCCAATATGGCCAAACGGATGAGGGGGCTATGCCTCATAAGATGGTGATGATAATACGCTGTTTTGGGAAATACATGATAGATTATGATTGCCTCAAGGGGGTGGCTTGAAGATGGAAAAGCAATTTGAATGCGAAATGCTATAGTTAGTTGTAGAGGAATCAAACCCTCTAGAGAGAGAGACTTGGGAAATAGATTTTATCTAAGAAGTTCAGGGGGAATTGGCATGAAGAATATTATAATAAATGTAGATTGGTTGAAATATTGATTTAAATATAATCACTTTAATACTGATATAATTACCCTGTAAAGATAGTCTTGGTAAATAGATTTTTCTAGGAAAAACTAGTATTGATAATATAGGTATAATATATATAATTTGGTTTATAATTTTGTTAATATATTAACAAAAGGTAAGTGTAATAAAATACCTATTTTTTGTAAGATATTATGCTTAAGCACCTAAAGACCCAGTTCTTTCATATATGCTCAAACTTTTCTAAAATCTTTTAATTAAGCTAAACAATACACTATTTATACGCAATATTAGTAACAACAGGTGCTGTAAAATTTAAGTGTAAGTAAGCACTTAATTTGAAAACCACAGAATAGTTCTTTATTTAAATTCCATATTTAAAACGCCACAATAAAAAACAAAGCACTATAAATCAAGTGGCGTCAAAATGTTTATCAAAATAAGTACCTAGATGAAGTACATACTTATGCAACTATAAATAAATTCCAAGCTTAATTAACTAATAAACCAATATAAATGTATTTAAATAAGTACCAGCATGATTATAATTATTATTAATGAAAAAGTTTAAATAGGCAAGGCTATGCATACACTAATGTTTATTATAATTAATACACACAAATGAAAATGGGAAGGGAAATGGAAAGGGAAATGTACATCCCCCCTTTGCCAGCCCCGGCATTAACTCCATCCAATTATTCATCAGTGGCCCTTCAGCCGGGGCTTTCATCCCCTAAATAGTTTCAACCTCTTGTTAACCATCCACAAATCATTTTTCGCCCCTCAGCTGGCGACACTCGAGCGACAAACCGACCCGAAGCTCCCCCACCCCCCTGCCAAATGGAAAACCTAACCAACTCGAACCACCCACCCAACGGACTACCCCTCGCCCCCGCCCTGAATCCTTCTCCTGCTCCTTTTCGGTCCTTTTGGTCATCAGTCTCTGCAGGTCACAGACGGACGGACTGAGGGACTGAGGGCGACAAAAGGACGAGCGGACAGCAGGGACAAAGAAAAAGTAGCTAAAACGAAAAGTTAATAGAGAAAGGCAGTAGTAGTAGTAGTCGTAGAATGTGGGGCCAAGGCTTCCTTCCAGCTTGGGTAAAGGCGAGGTGACCGACGAGGACGAAGGACAGACAAGTCAGTCAAGGCAAAAATTCACCAAAAAGGTCGCCAGAACCAGGAGCAAGAGAGATAGCGAAGGACAATGTCCAATGGTCAGCTCAAAAGTTTTCGGTAGCATTTTCCGTGGGCGGTGGGTGTGTGAGTGTGTGTTGCGGAGTGTGTGAGGGAAATGTACAAACAAATCGAGCAGACATTGAGTGTGCTCAAGGGGTGAGAGGCAGAGAGGGGGCATTACACACACACACACACACACACAGATTGGTAGGAGAAACACCACCAACAACAAAAACAGCAACAGAAGGGACAGACAGACGCAGATAGCAACAGACAAACAAATAGGCAAACAGACGTTGACCCAAAAGTTGAAGTGCAGATCTAAAAGGACTTTTCAGTGCCTCCACCCATCCCCATCCCCATAGCATATCTTTTCCCCAACTCTCCTAGGATGGCCGAAAAAGTTTGATTTAAGCTGTGCAAGTTTTTGGGTTGGAAAATTCTATGGATGGGGTCGAGTATATCACGCATACGCACTGTGGGCCATGATAGGCCAACACAACATTGTAGCTCTGTGTATTTGGTTAACTTTGCAGTGGAAAAAAAGGAATTCAGTTTATATTATTAATAAATTAAAAATATTTCATCAATTATTATGTTTTATTATAACAAATATAATCTTTTGTTATGATCTTCTGCTAAAGTAATAAATTCAATTTATACAAAATTCTATATTATGTTGTTGTTATTTAATTTATTTTTTAATTTCAATTCAATTTATACAAAATTCTATATTATGTTGTTGTTATTTAATTTATTTTTTAAAAATGTGAAATTATAAAAAACATTTCTTTTTTAATTATAAAACATGGTAAAATAGTTTAAAAACATATATATTATATAAAATTTTAAGTTTTTTATTTGTTATTGCAGTTATTTTGAACAAGAAATTACTTAACTTACATTATTATTATTCTTTCTTATTGTAAAACTAATACCTTATCTTTTTTACTCTTTAAATGATATTAAAATATTTTATTTTCTACTCTTAAATTAATAAATCTTTAATTAATATCCCTTTTTTATTTTCCTCAGTGTCCTCTTGTTGAATTTAAGCATTTTGCCAACTTTGGGTCTGCTGCCAAAAGTTAAAACTTTTCCAGCTCACAGAAAAAAAAGGTTTAAAAAAGGAATATATATATATATATATACAATATAAATACAAAATGAAATAAAAAAGAGTTTATGGCTAAAAGTGGGGATCGCACTCAGTAGGGAAAGAGCCAGAGTAGGGACTGCTGTTTTCAGTGGGTGGGAGCTCCCTTTTTGAGGCTGGGCTGCTTTCTGCCTTTTTGTGTGGAGTCATTGCCGCTGGCAGCATAATATTTTCTGCTAACGCAGTCACTTTTCATAAACTTTCACCAGCAACAACAATGGAGAACTCAAAGAGCAACAAAAACAACACGGACAACGAACAACTTGTAGAAATGTTTGCAAAAGGCAAAAAGGATTATAGAAAATTGCCAGCAATATGAGCATGGTTTTAAGGGTATGGGTGATGGGGTGGGCGGTGGAAAACGGCTAAAGACATTTATGTCTAGTGAGGGAGTGAGAGGAGGTGGCAAGGGAAAGGCAGCAGAGGCAGACTGACAGACTGACGCGACTTGTTGGAGACAGCAAGGTGGCCAGGGTAGGGGAACTTTTGGTTGGAACTTTCTGGGGGTGGTGGCGTCGGCTCTGCGCATATTGTCAACTCTGCCAGGCGACGTCCTCGTCGTCGTCGTCATTGTTATTACAGCCCTCTGGCACACCCAAACCAGGCGAATAGAACCCAGAACCATCCCCAGTCCATCACCATCACCATCACCCACACCGAGCCACGCACATGCCTAAAAGCCGTCAACACAATGTTTGGCTTAGAGCCCGAGCCTTCGCGACAGCCAGTCAACACAGACATGGCACAGTGGTCGAAAATTAAGGGATTAATCCCTAAGAGCTTGGCTCAGCAGTTACCACAAATTAAGCTATTTTTATGGGGGCTCAAAATCAGTGCTTCAACGAGCATTTAATTTGGAGCCCACAGGTGGGTTCGGGTTTTGGTACACATAACATTGAAGATCTATCCAAAACCTCTTAAAAACTATTAAATAATATTTATATCACTTTTCTATGATTAAGGATACTAATTTATTGCCTCAAATAATTGATTCTCATCTTGAAAACGTAGTTTTCATAAATTTAAGCTTGAATAATAACCACACTCTTCAATTTCTTAAATTTTTCCCACCCTTACCCTCGAAAATCTCCCTCAGCATCAACTCAATTTTTCATGCCACTGTGCATTTTGTCAGCGAAGGTCGTTTGCCATTGATGTGGGTGGCTTGGGGGAGGCAGAGCGTGAGTTGGCCATAAGCAAAGCAGCTTTAAGGACCCCAGTCCGGGTGCTTTGGAAATTTGCCGGTTTTGATTGTATAGTCATGTCAAAATAATAGTCAAGCAACTTACATGCCGCAGTATAGCCGCCCAGCGAACCACCTAAATACCCCCTGGACACCCCTCAGCACAAGGCCCCCGGGGAAGAGTTTCGAATTACCCAGAAGATGACGAAGCTGCCGCTAAGTGGCAGGAATTTGGTTTGACTGGCGAATATATACATATATACTAAAAAGTTCCTGCGGTTTTCGCTTGAATATTTTTCATTTTCCATTTATCCAGCTTCGTCCTGCGCCCCTCCCTCCACCTGCCAGCTCGCGGGTCCTGTGATTCCAGATTCCGCCTCATTTGCATAGGACAATGAATCAGGCGGTGAAAAAATGAATTTACGCATATTTGGGATATTATTCCGTAAGAAGGTTGCCACTGTCTGTCATCCCCGGAGTGGCAGTGGCAGGGCCCCCAAACCCTCGGCGTCTCGCATTTGCGACCCTTGACAGGCTGCCAGGATATTTTTCGCCCCAGCTACGCTTCCGTTTTGCTGGAAATATCGGATATAAATGTGAGCTGCATATGCACAGGTTTTATTCAAGAATATATACCCCGGCTAAATGGAGAAAAACGTCATTGTCATCGGACGTTCGTCATTGCAACCCCCGTTCGCAAATACTTCATACCCTTCCCCTTATCCCTTTTTTTTTCCTTGCCTTGCCTTGCCACCCAAACCCCCTACTCACCCACACACACACACACACTCTCGGCCCAATCGCTTGTATTATTTTCTTTTGTCATTGTCCCTTTTTTTTGCCCATTTGATTTCTTCCTTTTGTATTTGTATAATTTTTTCTGTCGCCTCACAGCCACCCCCTGGTGCAGCCTCCCATCCCCCTTTGCGCTGTGTCTGTGTGGCACGTCTTTTTTTCATTTATTCCTTGCTTCATTCCTTCGCTGCTCCTTGCGAGCTTTCTTTTTCCCGGCTTGGGGTTTTTTTTCCGCCTCCCATTCGGGGCTGTAACTTTTAGCCATCATCATCGTCCTGCTCCTGCTCCTGGTCCTGCGGCTCCTGCTTCTCTCCCCTGCCCTTTTTTGTTCTCAGCTTCCTTTGCCATTTTTATTGTTCTTGGCACACACAACTTCATTTTAGCCCACTTTTTGGGTGGTTTATTTTTATGGCTCCATCCCCTCTTGGTTCACCCTGCTCCCTTCTGCCTGCCTTCCTCGGGGATGCGTGTGTGTGTGTGTGTGTGGATGGGTCTGCGTTGGATTCTTATGCTATTTGCAGGCTCACACCCACATGCTGTGCACTGGGATCAAGAGTTGTGGTTGAATTTTGAATTCTGATTAATTAAAAAAAATTACCAATTACTATTAGTTAATAGCTAAAAATAAAAAACAGCTCTTTAACGAATTTAAAATGGGTTTTGTTAGTAGACGAAATATTTTTTGTTTATTTTTCCATCTTAAAAGAACGCAAATCAATTATTCAAATATTTTAAATGTATATTTTAAGAAGCTCGCTCTTAAACTTGATTCAAATATTAATTGGAAAAAGTTGTATATATTTTAAATTACAAATACCAAAGGTGCCATGAACAATTTTAAAGTTAAAAATCCCATTTCTTTTAGTGTTTCAACGCCCCAAACCATTTCCCTGGACACCATCTTCATTTTTTGCGTCCGTTGTCTTCCTCTTGGCTTTGACTTTGATGAGATTTTTTGAGGTTAATCCCTTGTAGTGCCAGGGACCAAACGCGTCAAGTCCAAGTCCTTGCAATGGCTTTTGTCCTGCGTTCTCCATCCTCCCGCCTCCCGTGGTGTGTACGTTGTAAGCTCTTTGTGTGTGTGTGTGTGTCTGCGTGTGCGTGATTGTTCCATGGTGTGGAGTGGAAAATTAGTACATGTTGAAAACGCTGCGATTGTTCCTGCGCTGGCCCTGTCAAGGAGCCGCTTTGCCATGCTCCACTGGACAAAAGGCCAGCAGAGAAGCAGAAAAGGACATGGCTGAGGATGGTGCAGGAATCTTGGTGTGGGGTGACTTTTTTTTTTAGGAGGAGGATGAGGATAAAAAGGAAGGCACACTCCTCAGATAAAGCTCTCCGCTTGGTTGCACCTTTTTTAACGCTCCGCTATTGCTTCCCATTGTTGTTCCTGTTGTTCCTCGTTGATGCCGGATGGTACGAAAATTAATTTTGTTACTTACCAACTGCTCCTGACACCGCTCCGAGTTGGAAGCGGAATGGAGTCAGGCACAGGATGGGAAGATTTCTGGATTCCGGCGTGGGGAGAATGCCCATCCGGGCAGCCGGAAATGACACCTTGAGCAATGCGTTGACGATGATTGCCAGGGATTCAGAGTGACGGAATGGGAAAGGATGTTTTTCCTCCTGGATTTTTGTATGTGCTGAAGAAACACAGAACAAAAATTGGCAGGGAATGTGATGGGAGGGGAAATGCCGCTGTAGGGACGTCAGAATAATGAGGCGATAAAATCGAGATTAAGATGTACTGATGCTACCAGGTTCATGCCTTTGTTTGCTTTAAAAAAAAGAATTTCGAATAGCAAGTATTTGAAAATACTACAGATTTAAAATTTTCTTTCATAATTTTTATCAATATTTCCAAGACATAAACACAACGAAATACGACTTTTAATTTACTTTTAATTTGTTTCACTAAATCTCAAACAAAAACGTTTAATTTCTACATAAAAAGATATCTTTACTTAAATTAAAATACATAAAATTCCCAAAGTTTTAACTTTTAACTTTCCCACTTCGCTCACTTCCCCCTCGCACACTTAATTATAAATTTATAATTCCAGAGATTTTCAGCTCTATTTCTGTATGAAAAAGCAAAGAGCGAGCAGAGCTCTTCAACAAAGTTCACGTCATTTTAAAAATGCATCGCGGCCCACATTCAATTGCGAATCTCTCTTGAGGGGGAACAAGGGAAACAGGAGCAGGAAATGATAGGGGGAGGGTGAATGATAAGGATAAGGCGGGGAGGGAACTTGAGGGAGTTTTATGACAAACATCCACTCGAGAAATAAAGTCAGATTATAAAATAAAATGTACCAAAAGCGGACCCCAGGATAGAGAGACAGAGAGTTGTAAAACAGAAGATAGCAGGGGGGAGTGGGAAGTTGGAGAAAAAATGAGGGATTTAACTTTATCCTTTGGTTTCAGCTTTACTAATGAAAAAGCGCAGGATACCAAAAAACTAATGGTGATACACTAAGGAAAACTAATAACATATTTGTAACTAAAGCAAAATTATAATACTTTTTGTAACAAAGAGATTTTTTACAATTTTCATTATAAAAATTATTTAAAAAATCTCTGTCCACGAATTATACATAAATTCATATAAAATATTTTCCCAAACTGAAAAAAGAAATACCGTAATTCCATTAGTGTCCAACATAAGGCCATCTTAATGGCATACAAAAAATACTTTAGTAGCACATTAAATCCAATTAAAATAGTAGCACTATAGAACTATGTATATTTTTAATCGAATTTTGTGTTCTGTGCACTTATTTTCCCCGCGTTGTTGTTCACTCCGGTGCCACACTGCGTATACTTAATATACGAGCTCTGGCACTGCACAAAAACACACACACACGCTGGGAGAGGGAGAGGGAAAGAGAGACATAAATATGATATTTATGGCGATAAGCAACCAAACCCATACGCACACACAACAACCAGAAGGATGTGCACAGGATACACACACAGGACACACACATTAAATGCCAGATATCCTTTTAACACTTAAAGCGGTGAAAATATTAAAAACAAAAAAACCGCAAAGTCAACGACAACAACAACAGCAAAAACACCAACAACAATGGCAGCAAGAGAATTTTTATTGATAAATGCGCAGACATACGAACACAAGTGAGGAAAATGGTTTGTGGAAAAAGGCTGGCGAAAAAGTGGGAGGGCAAAGTGGGAGGGATAATCGAGCATACATACACACACACGCGCGGCACACACTCACTCACACTCTGCTTATCTAGTTGTAAAAGTGACGGTGTGCCTGTAAGTGTGTGCTGGTGGGCTGTGTCTATGTCGAACCGCAAAACGCAGCGCAGCACAACGAAAGTGTATAAAAAATTAT
The DNA here is from genome assembly GCA_008042675.1 of Drosophila seguyi. Taxonomy (NCBI): domain Eukaryota; kingdom Metazoa; phylum Arthropoda; class Insecta; order Diptera; family Drosophilidae; genus Drosophila; species Drosophila seguyi. Next base: position 2,745 of record VNJU01006808.1, on the reverse strand, counting down.
GAAACAACTCGCACCGTTAGCGGTGGTCGCGAGGGCACCACCCACTATCCACACAAGCCGCACAAGCCACCCACAAACCAAAAAGACACCCTTCTTGACCCATCGTCAAAACGGGCAGCTTAACTGTGGGTTTCAACTAGGCCAGAATAACTAACTAAATTAAATTAAATTCAAAACATAAAAAATATTAAATTAGGCAATTAGGCAAATGTTTTTGTCCACTAAACTTTTCAATGGTCGCGACATTACTGAATATTTCTTGCTTTTGTTACATTTAAAATTTTTAAATAAATTTCAGAAATGTAATTTTGTATGATACAAAATTATTATTTTAATATAAACAAATATCTGGTCACATAAATATTTATTTGACAAATTATTTAAAATTATAGAAATTCACATTGTAACAAATTTAAGATAAATTCAAATTATAAATCTTAACTACTTAGCGTCAACTTCACCACTGTCCCTAACCGGAGGTTCGTCCTTGCTGTTAGCGCCTCACACTAGCACACTTTCACCCACACGGGCACACATCGTGACACCCACACACACACACATATCACACATGCTGCCTTCTGACATGGTTCCGGCTTGTTTGTTTGGTTTATTTTATGACCATAACCAACAGACCGACCGACACTCGGCTCGGCACCCTCTGCACTCCCCCTGCATCCTCCATCTCCTGGCACACTCTATATCCTCCAAACACCTCCTGTTCCACCCCACGCTTTCCCCCCTTGGCAGTTGCTTCAGCTATTATACAGAGCCATGCCTATGCACAATGGAGGAGCCGTCGAGCTGCAGGCCATGTCGAAACAATACTATATGGTAGTTAAAGTGGGCAGAACACTGAGAGAAATTGGTGTCCTTTAAGGAAAAAAAATATGAAAAGATAATTAAGGTGTAAGAGAGAAGAATTAATGCCTAAGGAAGGTCTTATAATATTTTAAGCTAAAAATTTTAAGAAATTCTGTTTAAGAATTGTAAGACTATTAATTTCTTCAAGTGCATCTGTGTGCTGTGCTATCTGCTTGTATTAGTGCTTGCATGGCATGCATCTGTGTGCGTAAGTTAGTAGCTTTTGCCGGCTGTTTGACTCGGTTTAGACTCGCCATGTCCCCTCAACTTTGCATGAGTCTCCCTATCTCCCTATCTCTCTTTAACCTTTCCCTGTCTCTGCCTCAGCCACGCATATAAATTGCGTTGCTCTGCTTCCTTCTCCCGCCAAATATCCCTGACTGAGTGTGTGTGTGAGCCAGAGTTGCGCTTAGTCCGTTTTTGGAAGCTTAAATGCCATTTGTATGCATTGAATGTTGCATGCCACCCAGGATATAACCCCCCCTCGACCGACCGAAGAAAATAAAAACTTTCGCGTTGTTGCCACACTTCGTGTGCATCGCACAGCAGCCTGGCAACCCTATTTTTGGGGACTGCTCTGCATTTTGCATTCATATTTTTTGGCTCTCATTTTGATTATTTTTTTTATGCTGTTTGCCCTAAAGCCGCAGCAGCTAAAATATGTTCGCCACACACTATTTTCCCAACCATTTTCCCCCATTTCCATTTGCCATTTTCTGATTCGTTTAAAATTTATTTTTAAGCTTCTCACTCCACTCCTCCACCAGAGTTGTTTGTCCTTTTTCTGTTTGGCTTCAACTTTGTTTTACATTTCTCTTTCCCCTGGCAGAAAAACTGCAAAAATGTTGACTCGTTCGCTCGGCTCACTTCGGTTCGTTTCAGTTGTATGTGTATATGGGGTCAGGGGTCCCTGACAAACTGTACAACTCCCATTCAGCACCGCACCTGTCCGCCCCCGGGGCAGAGTTCACTGCGTGGGAGTGTGACAAAGTTGACATTTGAGTTGGAAAAAACACTCACCGCAACGAGCAGCGGCGAATGCAAGCACCAGTAACTGATATTAAGCCCGGAACAAGTGTCCGCTCAGGGGAGTCTGTCCGCCAACGGGGAGAGTTAAAGGATTTCGCAGCTAAAGCCAGGACATTTGGGGGATGTAATTAACTGGGGATTGTGCTGAATATTATTTAAATGCTGAAAAGGATGTACAATAGATATATTTTGAGGAGGAAATAAGAAATAAATAAAAGTAAGTTGTCCGACGAATATTAGATTTAATAAAAAATTAACAACATATATACTTATACAGATATATACTAAAGCTAAAGTTATTGGTATAGAGAAGTATCCGCTCAAGTAAGTTTTCCGTCAAAAAATATTTTCACAAATTAAGAAACAGCTCAATCGTAAACCAAAAAAAAATTTATTTTAATAAGATAAAATATATATATATATATATATATAAATATTTTATAAATATATTATATTGATGATATATGCTTTTTCTTAAAGATTCCTTCATTTATACAAAATCCAACAACTCCTAGGCAATTCCCCTGGTTTAAGGTTACAAATATTATTATTTATTACAAATAACCCGCTTATGAAAACCCCCCCACTCGGGCTAAGCCCTAAAATTAACAAATGGACAAAAAGATAATCTTTCGAACTATGATTGCTGTCGATTTATGAAATATGTCGGATTACGGCCAAAGTCTACTTAGCACTGGAAGTATCTGTGTGTCCAACTATCCATTCCAGGGAGATTCCTGTTCCACATAAAAGCAACGTCGCTACGTTTCGTATTACAGTCATATCCTGGCTGGGGAAGCATGAAATTCGAACATAACCCCCGAGATATGGCCGAAAATCTGTTGCGCAGGGTGT